>JAKLMF010000048.1:0-38596 GCA_022813555.1 Botryosphaeria agaves | reverse complement strand
CTGAAGAACAGATCCACTAACGTTAGTTATAACCGATTCCAACAGCTGCACCAATCTACGACGGAAGCGTTGCAGTCGTGAACTGGTCGAAGCGCCCTTCAGAACGCACGTCCGCCAAGAAAATCCATTCTCGTCACTACAGGTACCGCGTCTCCACCAATCGTAGGACCCTGTAACTGTAACCGCCTTCACATCCTTCCTCCCTCCCATTCGTACGACCTTGCTCTGATGACTTGCCTCATGTCATATCGGCACCAGTATGTTCTCCGGCCTTTCAGAAACCAGGCGGCGGAGAAAGGAATACGACCGGGAACGTGACCGCGATAGCTCTAAGCCCAAAGACAAGGACCGACATAAATCTCCGCGCACCTCCCGCAAGACTTCCTCAACTTCGAAGGATACGGATCGAGACTCTGGCGGACGAGAGAGATCACAAAGGTCGAGCTCGCAAACGCGTTCTAGCCGCAAGACGGCAGCAGTGGTCCCGGAGATGGAACGTCGTGCCTCCACATCCTCTCCGAGTGCGTCTAAAGTCAGCTTGCCTTACCCAACATTTTCGAAAGCACATAGTAAAGAGTCGGTAGGAGGCAGAGAGGACGTAGCCAACCCTAGAGTCTCCCCATACACGCCGGATCCTACAGATTTAGGACATGGAGAACACGACAAACCAGCAGCTCAAAAGGCTGCTCCGGCCGCCAACAGCGCAGCGCCGCCTAGTCCACCGCTGACGACAATGCAATCTGACTTACGGCGAACAGGCAGTAGTCAGGATGCTAAGACTGCTTCGGACAACCTTGGGAGAGAAGCGGAGAACGGGAGAAGAAGCGTTGATGGGGCCGGAAGAGCTAGAGTAGCTTCCAGGACGACTACATCGAGGTCGAGCTTACGACAGAATATGGGAGTTGGAGATTCGCCAGTTGCGAACAGCAGTCGGCCATCTACACCTAGTACTACGAAACGGAAAGCAGCGCCCGAGGTTGTCAGCGTGGAGGGCTTGTCCTCTGTTGGTTCCAACAATCGTCTTCCGGAAGATCGGTCATCAGCAGCAGATTCGCGAGATGCTTCCACGATCGCACAATCTACTGGCGACTCCGAGGCGACTTCAATCGCGGCCGATCGAAGAGCGCCCCGCAAACCCCCTGTGCGTCTCTCGAATACCGACTCATCCCCCGCATCGGTGGTCGACTCGTCTCCTCGTACACCTACCCCTCACGAGACTAGCTTTCCCAACGTAGAAACAGGTCACAAGCAAACACCAGCTGTCGATGTCTTCGTGTCCCGCGAAGCCAGCTCCCAACCTATGGCGTCTGCTTACGCCGCGCCGCCTTTAGCACATCCAGCACCTCCCCCACCTCCTCCCCCGCCTCCGGTCTCCATGCCTGTAGACGTACCACGCGTGGATTACCTTCTGCAGAACGGAGGCTTACCGCAGCCGGTCCCCCGGAATCTACTACAGGCTGCAAATCCAAACCCTCCGGTCACAGCCTATCATCAATACGCTTCACCTCGCTTGTCAGGTCCACAGATTCCTGACGTCCAGAATATCTTCGCTCCCTACCAAGGACTGCTTGATGCTTACTCACGGGTGGTGGCTAAGAACGGTTCCGTCGCAGTTGCGACGGGCTATCGTTCGGTGGCACGGAGATTACTCGACCGGCTTGAGGCAGTCTTTGCTCGCAACATTTCCTCGGAAACATGCCAGTGTTTCATGTGTCAATTGGATCCGCAGTCCCAGTTTAACATGGAGGACGACACAGGAGTCAGCTGGGGAGAAATCCTAGAGTACGTATCCGGCCGCCGCGAGCTCCCCCCTTGGCCTCCTTTCTCCATTGCTGCCGAAACACCTGGTCTTGGAATCTCCGCGACAGAGCCTCAAATGCCAATGCAAAAATTGGATATTGACGTGCCGGAGGAGTATCGGGAGCATTACGTACGACAGAGTAAGAAGACGAAACAGGCCGTGCAGGCATGGCTTGCTAGTCAACCTGAAATGCCGTCCAGTCCTCCACAAGAAGTAGATGATGAAACATTGATATTCGCCATCATGACGCATCTGGAGCCCGAGAAGCGGCCGCTTTTCACTGCACTGTTGCGTGGCATGTCTACACTGCCTACCTCCAGAGCACCCACTCCACTGGACAAGCTTAAAGCCGAACTGATAACGAAGACGGCGCTTGCACTACAGAGATTATACCGCCTGGTAAATCCGCCAAGGGATGCCGAATGCGCTCTCTACTTGCTCAAAAATCCTAATCTACACGGAGTGCTTGTGACCCTAGCCGCAGTGAGCAGCGGAGAGTGGGAGATCCTAGTGTCCGGCAGGTTCGACGGCTTCCTATGGAGCGGCGCAGAAAGCGTACAATTCAATGCCCCGAATTTCAACTCTCCCACCGCCTCTCGCGGCCCTTCGAGAGGTCCAGCAGCAACCCCAGCATCACGTACAACAACGCCCTTCAGCGCCGGTGGGCCTTCTCGTGGCACAACACCGTTCAGCCCATTTAGAGCAGGCACACCATCGCACAACCCGGCGTTCGCAGCATCGAGAGGCCCAACACCAGCCCTCAGTTCCTTCGGTGCACCCGTCCAAATGGACGAGGAGACCGAATTCGCCGTCCTGGCCGAAGTTGAGCGCGAGATCTATCTGGGCATGGAAGCGCTCGAGGATGCGTTCGAGGCGCTGCATAACAAGGCAGAAACCGTGCGTCGTGCTTTACGCGAGCGCAGCGCTGGCTTGGCTATTGCGGCTCAAGCTAGACGTGGGTCCGAACACGAGCGGGTTGAGGTCTTGCGTGGTACGCCGGCTTCCGGAATGGGCGGCTGGAATGGCGAGAGGTGGGAGAGCGAGACGGACGATGGGATTGATGATATGAGATCGGAACTTGCGCCGGATGACTCGGCGAGCAATATCAGCTACAATCGGCGCAGGAGGCCGGAGAGGCGGACGGAGCGGAGGACGCCTGCGCCTGTGGAGGAGGAAGACGAGAGGAGTGTGCTGACGGAGGGGTCGAGGAGGAAGAGGTAGGAGTCTCTGGGTTTGTTGATGGTGTTGCATTCACTATGGATGGTTGCTACGGGTCACATGTGCAAGCGATATATCTAGGTGTCATCTCGGCTGTTCACCTTTTGAGTTTCGTGTGAGCGTTCTGGCTTAGCACGGCGTTTGGGGGAAGCAAGGAAAGCACGACGCCTGCATAGGAGCAACACAGACAGTATCAGCTCGTTCGAATGCAGTATCTGCGAGGACAAGAACCTCGCGTCACGGACTCTGTCCCGTCCGACAAAATCTCCGGTTGTGTTTGCTAGCCGTGAAGGCAGGTTGCCGGTTGCGCAGTGAGACATCAATGATAAAAGCCGAAGCGGCTATACCACCTTCACGCTATACGAGAGCTAGCTGACGTTGATCTTGATGCTTTCCGCACAGGGCTGACGCTAAAGTCCGGTTGCTATTGCCAGTACCGTGCCCATAGCCGGGGGGAGACTGGCAACCGCCCTGCAATCTAATCGGCAACGTGGGTATAGGGGCAAAGTAACAAGTGCACCTGTATGAAGCATATGCAGTTGATCTGGCAGCCCTCGAAATCAGATAAAGACCTATGTGCACAGAGAGGCAGTAACAAATGCTCCTCATAAAGTGTTGGTCAACGCAGCCAATCAGATGTGAACCTCATGCAGGGACAGGCCGAGATGCAAGGGACCTGCCTTCTCGCCAATCGTTCGGCTTCGAGATGGTAAACATGAAACAACAGCACCGACTCACAACTGTTTGCTGTTCAGTATTGCTCTCCACACCTCGATTGATTGCTTACAATTGCCCATCGAACTGTGCACAATCTCATCTGTTGTCTTGCTAGCCTGTGCTCCACCCAACGGGAAACCCGCTCCGCAGCACCTTCCGCACCCACCTGGAACAGATCCAACGTCATCAGCATGCATCTGCGGTCCGCGTGCCCTTGAAAGCCACCGAACTTAACGCTTGCTTAGCTTGTGGAAGGACGCTCCGGGGTCCTCGGCGTCTGGCATCTCACTGTCAACACGGGGCAAAACATATCACGCTGTCTCCCCACATACTATCGACAATCCGGTCTGAAGGTCTTGAGAAAGGCCTTGGATTAGCAGTCCTGCTTGTCTAGCTACTCAAACTCCAGAAAGTAAGCCAAGCATATCTTTTCAATGGTTGTGAGAGCACACAATGCCCTCTTCCACTCGAACTGTGTCATGGCACACTAAACATACCAAGACCTTTACACATACTCGTAGCTCACCGCGCGGCAGGTGCTCTCGCGGTACATGCCTCAATCTTGACATACACATCTAATTGAGGTCACCGGCCACCCTGTGCCCAACCCCGAAGCGAGGGCAGAGCAAGTCCACACCCGCCTGCAAGATACACACCGTAACCAAGACCGAGCCTTCATCCTGAACATTGCCCCCGCGCCTCAACCGACCCCACAAGCTCCGACCGGGGATTCAAGATGTCGGTCTCCTCAGGAGACTTCATGAGCGGGTCTGTAGATCCGGAGACGCTGTATACCAAGCAGAGTTGCATCGGTTGGTGGTTATGAGATGCGTTGTGAGAGAATATTGCTGATGTCGAACAGGAGGCGGCAGCTTTGGCAAGGTATACAAGGGGTACGGCGCGGACACAACCCAGGAATATAAAGACCATGCGGCTGACGACAACATAGCGTCGACAAGCGTACCGGACAGTCTGTTGCCATCAAGGTTATCGACGTCGAAAACGCCGAAGACGAGGTCGACGATATCATACAGGAGATCTCGATTCTGTCCGAGTTACACTCGCCGTATGTCACGAAGTATTACGGATCGTACCTGAAAGGGTCGGACCTGTGGATCATCATGGAGTTCTGCTCCGGCGGCAGCTGCGCTGACCTGATGAAACCCGGGTTAATACCAGAAGAGTACATCTCGATTATCATCAAGGAGCTTCTCATGGGTCTAGAGTATCTGCACAGCGACAAGAAGCTACACAGGGATATCAAAGGTTTATACAGAGCAGACTCCAGCAGAGTGTCACAGTAGCTGACAATTCACAGCCGCAAACATACTTCTAAGTGCCAACGGTCAGGTCAAGCTGGCCGACTTTGGTGTCTCTGGTCAACTGTCGGCGACAATGACCAAGAAGAACACCTTTGTAGGAACTCCGTTCTGGATGGCGCCGGAGGTGATTAAGCAATCTGGCTACGACCATAAAGCCGATATATGGTCGCTGGGCATCACGGCTCTGGAGCTTGCCCTCGGAGAACCGCCTTATTCCGACATACATCCCATGAAAGTTCTCTTTCTCATCCCGAAGAACCCACCGCCAACCTTAGAAGGAAATTTCAGTGCACAGTTCAAGAATTTCATAGAGCTTTGCTTAAAGAAAGAGCCGAAGGAAAGACCCTCTGCGAAAGACCTGCTGAGACATCCGTTTGTGCGAAGGGCTAAGAGGACGACATACCTGACTGAATTGATAGAGCGGCATGAGCGGTGGCAGGCGCGTCGCGGAGGCAGAGACTCTGAGGATGAAGAGGAGGAACTACCACAACAGTCAGGAAGAAGCGAAGAGGAGGAAGACCTGTGGGACTTTGGAACGATAAGACCAGCCAATGGTCGAGGACCACCACTCAAAGTCATGAATGATGCTGCTGCCAATGCGAGGAGTCAAGCAAGTCGACCACTAGGTCCTGCTCAGTCACCGCAACCGCCGCAGCGGAAACCGGTGCCAGCGCGCACTGGAGTTGAGAACAATGGCTCTCCGTCCGGACGTACCATCAGAATTAAGAACATCCCGCCGCCTTTGCCTGCATCGCCAGTCAAGAGTCTGCAGCAAGCACCAACCACACCACAATCGCCCAGCGTAGCTGCGAAGATCCCACTACCGCCGTCTCCGGAGAAGCAGCGAGCGCCGCCGTCGCCGGTGCGTGCTGCACCTCCTGTCCCAGCACATCTGCCGTCTCCACAGGCCAGCAAGCCTCTGTCGCTGGACTTCGACGACTTCCTGCAGCAATCCATCGCCGCGGACATGGCGTCCTTGAGCCTGGACGGTGAATCCAAGTCTCCTACGAGGGCCGCACCACACCCATTCTCCGCACCCATGATGCTGCAACCCATACCTCCCTTCAATGGACCCACCAACCACGTAACCGCGGAATCTCCTCGGATGCAGCAACAGCAGAAGCCGCTGGCCCCAATGTCACAGCAGCAGCAGCATCCGCATCCGCACCCGCATCAGCAGCCCTTCCCCGTCTTCACCCCCTCCACCCCTCCTCCACCTTCAAAATCAGCATCTCCGCAACGTCGCTCGCAGCCAGACCTTCCAAACCCCTTCTCCTCCAACTCGTCATCCTCCTCCGCCAACGCCTCCACCACCTCCAGCGCCTCCTCCCGTGCCCCCACGCACCCCCCTACCTCCACCCTTCCCGCCCCTCAACCCCAATCCGAAATCACCGCCCTAACCGGCGTCGTCGTGCCCGCCCTCGAAGCGGCCCTCCACCGCCGCACCCACAACCTGCACCTCCTCCAGCGCAAGGAAGCGGCATCGCTCGCCACCAAGGCCGCCTCCGCAAACTCTTCTTCCTCGGCGGCGGCGATGGCGGCGGTGGCGCTGAGGGAGCAGCAACAGCAGCGACGGGTGCAGGCGCATGAGCAGGTGAGACGGCTGGTCGGGAAGGCGATTAGGTTGTTTGCGGAGATCGATGATTGGGATGCCAGGGAGCCGGTGGGCATGGGGGAGGAGGTGCCGGGGTTTTTGGAGGGGTTTTTGGAGGAGGTGCTTGTAAGGGTTGAGGCGGAGGATGAATAGGGGGTCGTGGGGAGGGTGAGTGGAGACTCTGGAGTGGGTGGACTTGGAGGCGAGTGTGGGTTGTCGGGTTCTTGGGTGGGGTTTTAACGGGGAGCGAGACGGCGTTTTTGCCCTGGGTTCGAGACTGCTTTCATGTGATACCACTGCTTTCCATAGAGGGCATTTTCTCAGAGCTTGGTAGATAGGCTTTCTTTGCGTATGGGATATGTGTTTCATCAATGGGCAGATTGTCTGTCTCAGGTATGCGATCGAGATGTAAGGCCGTCTTCCAGACCTGGTCACGAAACTTGTACTTGCTCTATGGTCGGCTGAGTATGGAATACCACGTTCCAGAAATAGTAGGTTGTTCACAATCGACCGCGCTAGTCCGTATCCGGCTGTGATGCATGTGAAGCCGCTTATTCAGCGGGCGGACGAAATCCTACGGACGATGCGTCGAGATTACGACCTCTGGAGCTTCACGCTGCTGCCTTCTCGAACTCTTGTACTCTATCGTTTCGTTTGCAGTGTTGAAGAATATTGTTGTATCCGCTCGTGAAGCAAGCAGTACCAAGAAGACAAGACAAGAGAGTACTTCTGGCTCTCAGTCTTTAGTCCAGCCGCTCGGACGAAATGCCTCCAGTTCGGGGTGGTTCGTCCGACTCAGGTGTCCGCAAGAAGATGCGCAAAGGAACACACAGTTGCTTTGAGTGTAAGTTTCTCGGCGCTCGCAGTCTCAGTCGTCCGTGTGGCATCTGCAGTGTTACCACAGTCCGTCATCTCGATGAATATCTCCTAGGATGTCCGTATCGTAACTGATTGGTTCACAGGCAGACGGCGCAAGATCAGGTGCATTTTCACGGCTGAAAATTCCTCGACATGCGCAGAATGCTTCGCGCGCGGATCTCAGTGCATCGATCAAGAGACTGTGGATAGTGATACAATCGTGGATCAGCGGAAGAACTTGCGCGAGCGCGTCTCCCGACTGGAAGCCCTGGTAGACACTTTGCTCGAGGAACGAACCGACAGAAGTGCTGCTGAAGCCCTGAGAGATCTCCGATCAAACAATCTGCCTCCTACTCCGCTCTCTACTCATGTGGCCTCCGAAACAGCTAGTTACAAAGAACTGCCAGGTCATATTGATCAGGCGCCTATCCTGTCGTTGTTTAACAATGCTGTGGTACGTGAATGACTCCGTCCGTGGTTCAGGTGCTAAAGTTCGTAGTTGAGCCGTGACGACAGCCAAAGCTCACCTGGCGCTTATTCGGATACGCCTGGTAATCGACCTACTACTGTGTCGCTGACTTCACCTGCCGGTTACCCTGGGCTTGGTTCACCTCCAAACCCCGATGCTGCTGCACAGTTGAGCGCAGCAACCAGGCTAAAGCATGAGAGAACGCGTCAAGCTCTCATGGCTGTGATACCACCTTACGAGACTCTGGTGCCACTATTGGAAAGCAATGGCATCCTGTGGTCGGGGTTCCGCAGAAAATGCCCGGGAACTTGCGGAAGCCATGTCACACTTGGACAATTTGCCTTGCGTGTGCTTCGCCAAAGAAATCCATGCGAACTCGGCACCTTGCTCCTCTGCGTTACTAAGTCATTACCTGGGGATGAGATAGAGCGGCACCTAGAGCTCATTGATCGACATATCATCTCAGACGACGAGTACATGGGGTCGCTTGAGGGACTCGAGTGTGCCATTCTACAGTCGAAGACGTATGCCGATATCGGACAGCTGCGACGAGCGTGGCTCACAAACCGTCGTGGGCTTGTCTTTGCTCAGCTTATGGGCCTGCACAGAACGCATTCTTCGTCACCTGAGGCTGAGCGTGTGTTCTGGAGCCTGTTCCAGAACGATCGTTTCATGTCGTTGTTACTTGGTCTGCCTTATGGTATCGCCGAGTCGCATTGCGACATGAGAGTCAACGGCAAGAGTATTCCAACAGAGCCTTCTCCTGAGATGTTCGTGGTCAGGCTCGTTTGCATTGCAGGGAGGATCACAGACAGAACCCAAGGAACGGCCGAACCATCGTATGCGTCGGCGTTGGACACCGATCAGGAGCTAGACAGCATTGCAGCGCAGCTGCCGAGAAGCTGGTGGGATATTGCGTCGTCACCAGCGGCGGACGATCCAGTCAGCGCGGCGGAATGGCAGGAAATCATTCTAGGTCAAATCTGCTTCCACCAGACCCGAATCTATCTGCACATGCCCTTCATGCTGCAATCGACGACCAACCCTCGCTACGAATACAGCCGGACCGCATGTCTTGAGGGCGCCAGAGAGATGCTTCGACTATACCATCTGTTGCGCGACAGGGGCAAGCCACCGTACGACTGCAAAGCCGTTGACTTTCTCGCTTTCACAGCCTGCATATTCCTGATCCTCAGCCTGCTCGGATACGGCCGTCTTGCGCCTGTACAGAACGTGGACCAGGACACCAGCGACTGGGAGACAGTCGACCGAACCACAGAGATCCTACGCTGTGCATCCTCGGAGAAAGGCGGTAATGTCGCTGCGCAAAGCTATCAGGCGCTGGAGCTCATCGGCCGTGTGAGGAATACCGATTGCACGGCCGCCGACACCGACACGAACTACAGCGCGAAGATCGTGATCCCGTACTTCGGCACCATCTCAGTCCGGCGTAACAACAAGTTCCACAATCAGGCAGGCGCAGCAACGACGTCAAGTAGCAGGACTTCAGTCGTGACGCCTGGAAGCAGCACTTCCTCGAACACGAACATGGAAGCGCAGCAGGCGCTAGGTGGGAACAGCGGATACGATCCCCTCATCGCGTACGACGGCTTCTACCTGCCGAACAACTCCTTCAATCAGCAGCAGGTGAGCGAGAATCCACTGGTGAACTACATGTTCGCGAACAGTGCGGTTCCGGGGCAGAGTCTGGCGAACATGGACATCGATCAGGACTGGAGTTGGTTCATGGCTGATTCGCAACAACCACAACTCTTCACATGAAATTGTACAACTCCAGCTGATGTTATTTCAAATTTCTTTGATTCTTCTTCGCGATTGCTGTTTATTTATACCCCTTTTGGAGCGGGCTGAGCCCAGATTGTTGATATGCGGGAGTTGGAAACAGGCGTGTCATTTACGCGTACGGAATCGGACAGCATAGATCAATCTATGACCAGACTGAGTGTCCAGCTCTGAAAAGTCATTTGTGACATCACTCAGTTCGTGTCTACATTAAGCAAGAGCGCCTCTAAATGCCACAACAAAACCCAGACCCATACGCAATCCCGTTCTCGACCGTTCTTGGCCATTCCCAACCCGTTCATCCCTCAAACCACCTGCCCAGGCGACCTCGTCGCCGTCCTCAGCCTCGCTCCATCAGGAACCGCCAATGCAGCCTGCAGCCCATCATTGCGATCCTCGCCATGCATACCATGCGCGAGCCCATAGAACGCGTCGTCTGCCGTCCCCATCGCCGGGCTCTCCACGCGCGCTCTGCTACTCATCTGCCGCGGCAGCGCCGGCCTCACGACCCCCCCGTCCGCCGTCGCAGTCGGCGAGATCTCAGCAGCATCGCCCACCCCATCCACCCGCGCCACGCCCGCGCCAAACCCCTCCCCGAGCTTCTCACCCCCCGCCGCCGTCCCGCTAGGCCCGTCAACCTGGCCATTCGCGCCGGACCACGCCGCGACGCTGCCGAACACGGTGGTGCCGTTGCTCAGCACGCGGGCCTGGTGCGCCTTGAGCTCGGCCTCGGCGGCGTGGGCGTCGTCCTGGCCCGGGTTGGCGGTCTCGTACTCGAGGATCTTGATGAACTTGTAGAAGCCGGCGGCGACGACGGCGCCGAGGAGCGGGCCGGCCCAGTAGATCCAGTGGTAGCCGACGAAGGAGCGGTTGATGACGGCGGGGCCGAAGGAGCGGGCGGGGTTGAGGGAGCCGCCGGTGAAGTAGATGCCTGTGGGGGTGTTAGTGTGTTGGGTTCACAAAGGGGTTGCGTGAGGTAAGTGTTTGATTAGGTTTGCTGATGGAGGGATGAGATGCTTACCTGTGATCTCGGCGACGAAGAGGGAGAGGCCGATGCCGATGGGGGCCATGAAGGTGCCTTTGTGCTTCTCGGCTGCCAGCATGAAGATTGTGAAGACTGATAGGGAACGTCAGCGGTACTGTCCGGAACCAAATCTTCTTAAGAACGGGATGGATCGGAACCTACCCAGCTGTGCCGTGAGCATCATCTCGATGAACAAACCCTGAGTGATGCTCGTGTTGCCGCCGAGCGTAGTCTGCACATTGAGCGTTCCCGGGAACATACAGCTCACGAGCCCTGCCGCCGCAATCCCTCCAACAATCTGCACAACAAAGAGGAGCACGCCGCGGAACCAAGGGAGAGCACCAACGAGGCACATGCCGACAGTTACCTGAGCCGTCAGTCAGTGTTCAGACCCGTAAATCGACGGGCATCCTCTCACAGCCGGATTGAACAACCCCCCGCTAATCCTGAAGAACACCCACGCATTCACCGCCAAAGAGAAGCCAAATGCCAGCGCAATGTACTGCAACTGCTGGGGATTCGCGCCTGTCTCTTGCACCGTCAGTCCCGCCGACGACGGGATCGAGTTCGCGACCTGGCAGCCCGACAAAGCGAAATAGAGGAACAAAACTGTTCCAACGAACTCTCCGCAGCAGGCGATGAAATGATTACGGACGTGGTCCGGGATCCGGCGCGAGAAGGGGATGCGCATCTCATGATGGGCGTGGTAAATGGTTCGAGGGTCTGCGGCCTTCGTGAAGGGCAGCGCGAAGCCTGTAATGGGGGAACACGGCATGACGGGTCAGTCTCTAGTGTTCTGGTGGTGATGGACTGACGGAGATAGAGGCATGCTCTGATTTCCTTTGAAAGTTTGAGCGACTCAAACTGTGGGGAAGGTCTCACCTCTTGCTTGGGACGGTTCCTAGATGGGTTGTCAATCCGGTTTGTGTGGGGAGAACAAAGGATGAGGGCGGCTGGAACGCACGTTGATGTTCATTGTGAGGCCGCGTTCGGACGGGAAGGAAAGTCTAGGAGAAGGGCGACAAGACTAGACTCTTGCGAAAGTCGGCTGCCTTTGCTAAAAGACAGCCGGAAAGGTGTATACACAGAAACGCGAGATGAATGTTGCTGTAAGAAGTTTGCGGTGTTGAGTGAGCGATGGTGACCCAAGGGATGGGTTTGTACATGACGTCTGCGCGCCTGACGTGAAAGGAAGCAACGATGGAAGGCGCATAGAACGAAGTCTCTTTGGACTGTTTAATGCTCTTTTGTTGCACTCGCGAAAGAGGAAGTCTAAGTCGCTTGCCTCACGTGTCTTGTCAAGCCATTTCTACACTCATCATGGAATTGTTACCCAAACAGATGGGTAGCAAAGGTCTTGACTCGGACTGCTTATTCCATTACCTCTCAGATCAGCCATAGCTGTTACCAAACCTTTGTGGGCTATGGTGAGAAGTTTACGATTCGAAGAAATCATTGTGCTAAGAACTGTTAGTGCGTGTGGTCGGTGGAGAACACCGTAGCGTCGAGTTCCTACAAGTGCCTAAGAGACAAAGCCGCTCTGCTTGATGGTATCTGTAATATCGCACTCACATTACAATTTTATGCCAGAGTATGGAGCCGCACCGTGAGCCTGATATTTTGTTCCCCTTCGTCCATATCATTCAATACCAAACCAAGAAAATTCGTCTGCGCCAATTGGCACAAGATTCGAGACGTAAATCAGCTACTCCACAATCTGCAGCTCCTCAATCCTATCTTTCGCAAAAACATCCTTCCACTCATCCCACACCCTCATCAACTCCCTCACATAGTCCTCATGAATCTTCTCCACATACTTCTCATCCGGCCTCTGCTGCCTCTCCACCATAACCGGCCGTCCCACAACAACATTAAGCGGCCGCCGATACGGCATCATCCCTACATCGTAATTAAACACGCCCCTCGCATGGAAAAGCGGCACCGTAAAACCCAGAAACCGCTTCATCAGTAGCTGCCCCTTATGCACCCACGGATGCGCCTTCGGCTGGAACTGGTCGTAAATATCATTCTCCCCAAACGCCAGGACCGGCACTAGATCCGCGCCATTGCGGATAGCCAGCTTGACAAACCCCTTGCGGCGCTTCAGCACCAGGTGCAGTGTGCCGGGCTGCGCGTCCAGCGACTCGCGGGCGCCGCCGATCACGATAGTGATGGCGCGGCCCATGCCCTCGCCGTTCGGCCCTCCCTTGGACAAGATGTTCTCGCAGGACTCGCGGCTGACGGACGCGAGGCCCATGCGCAACGCGTAATCCCGGTACAGCGGGATGCGGAAGTTGGAGTCGAGCGTCAGCAGCGTGTTCGTGATGCCCGGGAACAGCTGGGCGAAGCCGAGGGCCTCGGTGGCGAAGGCGGCGAAGGCGCCGTGGCTGATGATGCCGTGCGGGTGGTAGCCGAAGATGTACTTGCGGGTTGGGGGCAGCTCCTGCGTGCGGTGCAGGCGCGCGGGGAAGTAGGAGGCGAAGAGGGACCAGATGGGGGAGCGGCGGAAGCGTTCGGAGCGGTGGGAGAGCTCGCCGGAGGTCCCGGCGTGGGAGAAGAGGACGTAGAGGAGGTAGGGCATGAGGAGTGGCCAGAGGATGGGGATGGCGCAGAGCCAGAGGAAGGCTGTGAGCAATCCGGCGATGCTCAGAGTGTGGACGAGGACAATCAGGGTTTGGAGACGGCGTTTGAGAGGGATATTAAGGGGCGCCCAGCGGATGCTAGAGAAGTTAGACGCTGCTGTAGTGTAGAAATCGGCTTGAAGATAGTCCACCGCACCTGCTCTGCTCCCAACCAGCGCCAGCCTGTCGACCACTGACCAATTCTCCCTTCGATTCGTTCTGTCTTTGCACTTGCTTCCTTTCCCTCCCGTCCTGTTCCAAAGCTTCCTCGTACCCCTCCGCCGGCTTGACGCTCACGAGATGTTCTCCATCCGCAGCCTCAAACTTCTCATACACAATGTTATTCTCATTCTCAGAATTCTCCCTCTGCTTTGCGCCGTTCTTCTTCATGGATGACATCCTCTTGTGGCCATATCGGGTAGGGGTTCGGGGAGAGTCGTCCATGCCGCTCCCAGTATACTGCTCAGGAGTGTGATCTCCCTCGTGGTGACTATCGCCGTTGACATGGATGCCATTCGGTTGATGGTTCTCGTCCTGAGTTCCATTCAATTGCGGCCGTTCGAGATTCTGCGGTTCAGATGAATTGTGCTGCGCCAACCGTTGCTCGTTTCCCGCACTCGGCTCAGGGTCGGGCGCCGCGGCGTCTGCGTACGACTTGGGTGGAAGGTGCTGCTGCTCTCGCTCCTCCGGCTGTGACGGCTCCGGATTGAGGTCGAAATTGGACATCGTGTGTATCTCCATGAGGTTGGTGATTCTGTAGGAGTATCGGAGGCCTCTGAAAGAGCTTGGTGAATTCACGCGCATGTGACGTCGCCATGGCCAAAGCTTGCAGCTTCATTGTTGGGGAGCTGTGCCGTCTCTGACAGCCAACGGCCAACCACTAGTATCAATGCAACAACCGGTAGAGTGTCTGTTTCGCAAAGCGGGCAGATCACGCCGTTGGATGCCATGAGAAGGAGTAGAGTTATGGCTCTCGACCGGCGTCACGTGGCAACGAGAATCTCGCGCCCGAAAATGCTGCCTCGACCTTCAACCGCCATATTCCCATCATCCCCGCCATCCACCACGATACCATGCCTCTACACATCACCGCTGCTAAGTCATCCCGAATAACGAAGTCCAAATCCGCGAATCCGCTCCGAAAACGCTCCTCTGTCTCCGCCTTCTCCTCGACGCCCCGCCGCAAGCCTTCCCAGAGCTCTAGAAAGAAATCCGTAGCCGACGATGAGGTTTATAGCACCGCCGAGTACCATCTCGCTGACGCCTGTATCGTCAGACTGCCCTCAGCAGCTTCGAATCCCCATGAGGTAGCACCTCTCATAAAGCGCGTCTCCAGCCGCATGTTCACGGATATACCGGAGCGAGGCGCGGGCATGAACTCGACGCGGATAGCAGAGGTGCTGAACTTCCGCGCGAGTCTGCCGCCTATCGTCACAGTCGCACATGTGCACGCGCTGGGGCCGTCGCCCACACAGGTCGAGCGCGAAATCGCAGACCTGGTGCGCAGAGGCGTCGTGCGCAAGATCCAGATACCAGGCCGTGGGCTAGGGAGCGCAGCATTAGACGAAGCCCTCGTACTCGCAGAAGACTGGGTGCAGCTTGTGGATGCCCATCCCATTCTCGAAAGAGCCATCAAGGACAAATACATCGGCTTCCTCCGCACAAACCCAGCGTCATCTCGCATCTCCCCCCTTACTTTCACCCCAGAAGAGCGCTCGATCCTCCTCTCCGCCGGCCTCCTAACCTCCTCCACCACTTCTGCCGCACACACTCCCCTCCTCTCCTCCACCCCCAGCACCCTCGGCACCCTCACCTCGCTCTCAGCCGCCGGCTCCCAGCACGCCTCAGGCTCCGTCGCAGCCGTCGGCGGCACCGACGCCTTCCACGCCTTAGGCGGCAGCGGCGGCGGCGTCCTCGCCAAAGCGCCCGCCCCCACCTCCAGCACGCCCCTGAACCTCTCCCTTCCGAACGTCGGCTCCTACCTCAAACTCCTCTCCACCGCCCGCGCCCACCTCACGCGCCTCCTCGCGCAGGCCGGCCCGCACCGCTCCATGCCGCTCGATGCGTTGCGCGAGCGCTGGGACGGCGGTGTCGCGGCGCCGGGGGATCTGGTGAGCGAGGCGAAGAGGGCGAGGGGCGAGTTTGCGGGGGTGCTGGCGGGGCGCACGAGGAAGTGGAAGGGGTTTTATGGGATGCGGTTCGAGTGGGTGGTGGAGGAGTGTGTGGGGGCTGGGCTTGTGGAGTGCTTTGAGACGGGGAGTGTAGGTGTGGGGGTTAGGGCGGTGAGGTGAGTTAAATGTGGCTCGTGTGAGAAGGACGAAATGTCCGGGATAGTTTGGGGGGAATCAGCGAGGCTAGAAGTCTTTGGGACGGGTTTATCCTTGAGGACTTGCTCGCTACAGCGTTAAGCGCTTGTTGCCCAACCGCGTTCTTGGTCACCGTTGGATGTTGTAGGTTACTCAGAGGCAACGACGAGAGCCACAGTGCTGCCTCGACTGAAAGGGTGGTTGAGTCAAGGGATACGTTTGGCGGTACGTCAGGGAGCACCTTCATGCCTGGAGTTGTATTGGACTGAGACGTGCGGGCCGACGGGATCTAATTACTGGTAACCGAAGCCGTGGAGGATATCGAGGCGTCAAACCCTTGAGAGCGTTGCGCACGGACAAACCGACAGTTTGGGTCAAGACGGAGAAGCCCCCGTTGTGCTCGAGAAGTGTTCTTTGAGCACATGTATGTTACGGTGGCTAGAGAGTTGTGAAGTGAGGTGCGACATGTGGTTATCAGAAGTGGCTTAAACTCAATATCTATCAACAGCATGGTCTGCATTGCGAGAAAGCGTTTCAATTTCACGTGAGGCATCGTAGAACGAGCATGGAAGTTGGCTATGATAGACTGTACAAGACAGCCCTCGGCAGTGAGAAAGGTGTCGTTGGGTCGTCAGTGAGCTGCGACCCGTGCATCAACATAGCAGACATGTGATTTCAGTTATCTAGAAGTTCATAAAGTTGCATACACAGGAGCATGTAGCATGGTCGATACTCCCAACAGTCTAGGGCTGAATGTCTTCCGGGAACTCCGGTATCGTAGAACCCCGAGAGGTTTCCGAGAAGTCGTACAGCAAATCTACTCGTAAAGCGAGACAGACTGATAGAAGAGATAGTGTGTGATAGAGCAGCTGATGCCCTCTCATGAAGGCCCCTCCGGACCGGAATCAACATTGGACACTTGACCCAGACTATCGAGCCGTTCTTTGATGCTCGAATGAGTGTAAGTGGAAATGCAGAGCCTGAGAACCACCAATTGACATGGAAATCTGTATTCTCTGATTCATGAAAAGAACTGTTCTTTGGCTCGACGGTAAGCCATGTGATGAAGTGAGATCTAGAACGTACAGATGATGTTGAATGAATTAAGAATAGAAAGGCTGCGGTGCACCCCTGGACACGACCCTCCACGTGGCCGTGTCCTGCAGCGAGACGCAACCCGCTTAGCCAATCAACCTCGCCTACTATCCTCTGACTCGTCTAGAGACTGCAGAGTGAAAGAGCGAGCTTGAAGGAATATCCAGTTTGGGATGGAGATTACTCCGACTACTAAGTCAAGACTAGGCGACACGACAGTTCGCTGACAATAGTCACGGCAACTACCGATGGCAACCCGTTATTGTGGCTCAGACAGGCCTAGAGTCTTGAATTCAACAAGTTCTCAAACACGCCAAGTGCTCATGAGGGCTATATTAGCCAACGTTTGATGGCGAAGGACTTTGATGTTCTCTTGTGACTTTTGCTCCTCTGCCTCTCGAGAATCACCGAGGCAAGTTTGTGTGACGGCGTGAGAGGGCATTGTCTAGACTTTGAGGCGCACTCGATACAGCGCTAGTCACGCAAGCCTCCTGCGGACGTTGGCGCAAGGGTCATTGCGAGTTCTTGCGGTAAGAGTTTGGTAAAACGGTCAAGTACAGACGACGTCTAGAGAAATGATTGTCTGGTACCTTAGAGATAGAGTATGCAGGAGTTGTCGCCTTCCATAACACGGTGGATCTCTGTGGATCTCAACGCTGAGATCTTACGAGATATCCACCGAGTTCGAGATCCCGTCAGCCATCGGAGAATTACTCGTCGAGCCCTATGGGATCTCCTGCGGTGATCAGCTGCGAGCGCAGAACTTTCGTGATGGTCATGATGGTGTCAGAGGAGTCTTGAAGCAAGTTATCCACAAGTCGATAGCGGCTCGCGTCGAGAGGGACCGAGGATCTCTGCGCGGAAGCGGACGTTTCGACCAGGCCTGCGACAGCGGTTGCCTCAGCTCTTTTCCTGCCTTGGGGCCTGCATTGCTGCTTGCCGCTCACTCGGTGGGGATTCCTTGCGCGCACAACCTGCTGCCGCGAGAGTGCTGTCCGGTTGTGATTGGCAGCCTTGAGCGCCGCCCGCGGAAGAGGAAGCTGGAGAGGGCTGACCAGGAGGCATGTTCAACAGCACGCGAGACGGAAAGACAGGCTCCTGCCAGATCAAGACCGCTCTCGTGTCGATGAATGATGTGCGTCGGCCCGGTGAGGTCATGGCTCCGGTGATGGCCAAGTTCCAATGAGGCGACAGCGCTGGGTTGGAAAAGTGGGCGGCGTGTGGAAGGACGATCGTGGCCTCGGAAGCGTAAGACTGACAGATCAGACAAGTGACTGCGCCCGAAGTGCTCCGCCACCACCACATGTTGTGAACCAAGGGAAATAGCCAGGAGCGGCCGTCCAACCATGTGTGCTGCTCGCTGCCAAAGAGCCCGTCTCGCGCTCACTTGCCTTCGTACCCAACAAACCGGATCCAGCACAGCCAGTTTCGCCCATCCCTCAGCCGCTGCTCAGCCCGCTTGAAGTATTCAGCCACTGCAGCCGCACTTTCACCTCTCGAGCAGGACTCGGTTGACCCGCGATCCTCCAAACTGCACTAAGTCCTGTCCGCCTGTTCAGCCAAAGAAGAAGAAGAAGAAGAAGAGAGTTCTCTCTGCCAGGCCTCAGCGTGCTTCGACACGACTCATTCGTCGACGTGCACGCCTGTTCAGCCTCGATTGACGACCAGCAACCTGCGCCAAAACTTACCCAGCCACCGCGCTGCCACTTGAGACGACATCATATCCCAGACCCTTTCGTTCCGCGAAAACTCCATCAACAACAGGCGCGCCTCTATCGAGGCCGCCAGCTAGCTGAACTTGTGCGCCGCGCATACCGACCCTGTTCTCTCTTTCCATCCTCCCCCGTCTCGTCGATTGCGACTCGCCGCATCCTCGTCGCGTCGGATCTTTGCCCGCCGCTCCAAGCTGTAGACGTGATCGCCGACAAGCACGAATCTCCTTGCACTGCTGACTCGGACTGCCCTGAGTCGCGCGATCGATTAGACCTCGAGTCGTCCTGACTCTGTTCAACTCACACTGCGTAGTCTCCTCGAAGTCGTCGCATCGTTCATCTCCAAGAACCACAGTACATAGTTGGACCTCCGACTCTGCTTGCCTTCAAGAAACGATATCTACCAGAAACACCTCTACTGTTATTGCGCATCGGGCGCAGCCATGCATACTGATTGATACTGCAAGGAGGAGTCTGTCACGATCTACCACTGTCTCTACAAGGGCTTCCTTTGGTTCAGAGGTGTGTTTGAGCGTTCCTGTCACACGTGCGCGCGAAACGCGTTGCCCGCAGAGCTACGAGGCTGTTCTGCATATTCTTCAGTTGCTTGCGGTAGAGTGAAGCTAACGTGTCTCTTGCGCGTAGCTCAGCGTTCCAGCCGACGTGCTTGTTGACAGACCTATACCCTCGAATATCCGTCCATGGCTGCAACAACCAGAGCCATTACTCCTACACTCGTTTCCTCGGCCAACACGGTTCCACATACACCCACATCTATATCCTCGACATCTCAGCCTGTTCGTGCAAGCAGTGGCAAGGACGCGGACGTGCCGAGGATACAAGCTCCATTAGCCTCGAGCGCTTCTGCAGCTCCCATCGGTGGCTTGCGGGCCTCCTTGTCACCCAAGGTCGTACGGATAGGCCTTTCCCCTGAATACTCTCCTCGGCCACTTACCGGGGCCGCTGCTATGGCGGATGAGCGCCGCATCAGAGAGCAGCGAGCGAGGGAAGAGTCGCGTCAGATGAGTCCGAATCCTGCGGCAAGTGCGCTCAACATGCTGTTAGGCGGAGCAGGCTCAGGAATGAGCAGCAACAAGGATGCCCCGGCAGCAGCCACTACAATGAGTGAACCACTCGCAAAGGTTGCGAAGGCCATAAATATCCCCGAACATTCTTCGGCATATGACAACCAGACAAGCCCAGTCAGCCTCTCTAGCTTCGGTTCTATCGACACCACCACTGCACCTACAGCTACGGCCTCCGATGTAGTCACGTCAGGTCCTTTGAACTCTGGGCTTCATTCACCACCGGAAACCTCCAACAACTCAGTCGGCGTGACGGCGTCGAGTGGAGAGGAGGTGCCATCCAATCGAGCGTTCACTTTTCCTGCGCCTGGTCCGATGGATCAGGATCCGCGAGCTCCCGCAAGAGGCATGAGCCTGCCCATGTCTGGCTATGCCCAGAACAGTCCCAAATCGCCCTCTGCAAAGAGGCACAAATGTCCTTACTGCTCAACCGACTTCACTCGTCATCATAATCTGAAAAGCCATCTTCTCACACACAGCCAAGAGAAGCCGTACGAGTGTCCAACGTGCCAGGCGAGATTCCGGCGGCTTCACGATCTGAAGCGTCATACGAAACTTCACACTGGTGAGAGACCGCACATATGCAACAAGTGCGGTCGCAAGTTTGCCCGTGGCGATGCGCTTGCTAGGCATAATAAAGGACAGGGTGGTTGTGCGGGCAGAAGGTCGAGTTTCGGTGTTGACGACGATGGTGGTGAGGGCGGAATGAGTGGAGAGCGCATGGACGGTTTGGAGTACCATCACTCAGAAACTGGCGAACCCGATAGAATGGATGAGGATGAGGAGCCGCTAGATGCCCGACGTCGGAGCGAGCCGTCACAGAAAGCTCTCGACACGCGACAGAATGCATTGTCGAGCCCTTACCGTCAACACTCGAGCACCTACCCTCCTCTAGGTGGCAACCTGCTTCGAAGCAACGTTGGATCAATGTACCCACCCGGCCACAGTCCAGGCAATTCGAGCGCAGCCACACCGTCACGGGACCAGTCAACCAACCTGAGTCCGAGAGGTACAGGGTCAAGCATTTCTTCAATCCACTTCAATACACAGCCTTCTCTGTTCGCGCACGGTGGAATGACTGAAAGCCCGAAGCCCCTCTCGCCTGGACAGACAGAGCACCACCACAGGCCTGGCATCTCGGAAATCGCGAATCTTCCTGGTGGTCGTCCACTTCACCAACAACAACACACACATGGTGGAGCTAGAGGATCACCGGCGATGGGATTGCCTCCTCCCTCCAGTGGCGCTAACATGCCTCAGCTGCCTCCCATTATCAGTCAATCGGATCTAAGACTTCCACCTCAGGCAGCAAAGGGTCTGGGCTCAGGGTCAAGCATGCTCCATCAGCAGTTGCCTCAGCCCGGCAGTGGCTCGAATCCAGGAAGTACCTCGAGCCATGGCCCGAGCAGCGGTGGAAGCATGCGAGAGATTCTTGGTGGGCGGGAACAGGATCTCTGGGGTTACGTGCGTGACCTCGAGAGCCGCATGGCTCGCATGCAAGAAGACTACGAGTCGCGAATTGGACGATTGCAGGATGAGGTGACTTCGTTGCGAAGTCAACTGCACCACCAAGGTCGCTAGAGCACACTGTTGCGACAACAACGATACTTGTTCATATACCATCATGTTTCTCACGAATGTTTTCATGTACCATCAAATGATCTGGGAGTTTCGATTTTGCGAAACCTGATCGGGACAGGCGTCAAGAGAGCGTGAACATCAGAAGTCCAGTACACGATAGCGACTTCTTTCAATTGCCAAGCAACAAAGGGTGCGGGAGGGTTGAATTGCGGCATGGCGATGGCGTTGTTCGCCACGGTAAGAGGGAAAAGGTGTTTTGCAGCCATGTGAGCGTTCCGTCGACTGGACATTCATTCATCTGTTCGACTTGCACCGCAAAAGCTGGATTTTCCTATGTGCTCAAGGAGTTTGGGGTTGTTACCTTACACCAACTTGTACAATATGTCCACCGTGGGTTCTTTCGGTCAAAGGACGATCACGTAGGTGTTGTACAGTGTTCAATTCCTTCTCTTGAAGCAAAGATCTTAACCTTTTCGTGCGTCGCAGCTTCCGTGTGCTTGCTACCTGACGGCTTGCTTGCCGCTCGAAGGGTACACGTTCTCCGCACAAGTGACAAGACTCTTGAACCTCCTAACGAACCCCAATAGTTCATGTGTGTCAATACCACCTCGCCGTGCACTTGGTCCATTCCCTACATGTCGCAGATTTCTCCGAACTTTAGAGTGGTGCTTCCCCGTAATCGTTGGCCAACTCTCAAACGCTGCGTGCGGCTACCGACCACTCCACATTCCATTCCCCGTTCGGCACTCCACTTGTCGTTGCCTGCTCGACACAACCATCACTTTGCTATGGTAAACTATCCCTGATGCGCGCAAGAGATACTCCCAACGACCGCATGTCATATCACGTCTGTTCGCCTTTCCTTCACACTGACAGCCCGCACACCTCAGACGCAGCTTGTCTCGCACATCTACCCATTAAACTCAATCAACGATAGCAAGCTAACAACACACTCCCAACAACCCGCACACAACCGGCGCTAGCGATGCTCGTCTCCAGCGTCCTGCGCCCAGGCGCAGTCCCCGTCCCGCGCTGGATACTCGGCCTCCGCGTGCTGCAGCTACTCTTCGCGCTTATCATCATCGGCCTGACCGCATACTCCTTCTCCGTCAATGGCGGCGGCGTCGTAAGTCCCAACATCCCCCAAACCACCTTCCTTATTGACTGACCTCCTCCCAGGCCCGACCAGCCCTCATCTCCACCATAGCAATCGCCTGCCTAACCCTCCTCCCCATCCACCCCCTCACCACCCCCCTCCACCCCCTCCAACGCCGCCTCTACGACCCCCGCCTCGCCCTCCTGTCCGACCTCTTCGCGACCCTCTTCTGGCTCGCCTCCTTCACCGCCCTCTCCTGCTACCTGCACGTCTTCGTCGCCAGCTCCGCCGTCTCCTACGTCAACTACGGCGCCGTCTACGACGTCGCGGTCGAGGTCGACGTCTTCTCCGCGCGCGACTGGAAGGTCTGGCGCTGCAAGGTCGCGGCGTGTGTTTTTGCGGCGCTGGAGTTTGGCCTGTTTCTGGCGGCGACGGGGGTGTTTGTGTTTCATTGGCATTTGCATCTGGCGGGCGTGGTGCCGGATGATGGGCTGCCGGCGGGGGAGAATGTGGCGGGCGTGCCGAGGGGATGATGACGGGGGCGGGGGCGGCGACGACGACGGAGCCGGTGCCTATGGTGCCGGTTTTGGAGAGGGGGCCTAGTCTGGGGTATGAGACGAAGGTGGAGCATGGGGGTGTGGCGGAGTCGCCGGTTGAGGGGAGTAGGGTGGGGAATGGAGGGGTGGGGAGGGCTGGGTATACTGAGAGAACGGTGTAGGCGGTGGACGAGATTAGGGAGGCTTGAGTTGTATGGGAGTTTCAGACCGTGGCGTTCAGTTGTCTTGATCATGGGCATCAGCTTAATTATGAACATGTCTTTCCTAGTCCTTTTGGAGTTCTTAACCAGACGTGAGAGGAACGGCCCCTTTTTATTGTCACATGTGCTGGTGATTATTGTACGCTACAGTTCATTTGGAGATACTGTCCTAGTTGAGTGAGGGAACATTCGTCTTGCAACTGATTGCCGCCGGCGATACCCTGTGGGCCTCTGTGAATGCAAGGTAATGTTTGGGGTGGTTGGTGCACATGTTCGCCGGGGTCAGCAAGTTATCTCAACACACGCAGTCTGCCTTCTTCGACATTGACCTTCCGGATGTCTGCCAGATCGTTAAACCATCAGTTTCGAGATCCCCTATTGTGGATTAGCTAATATTGCCTCTGTCAACTCAGTCCAAGAATGAATAGTTGCCGGCCAGCCGTTAGGGCTTAGCGCTGCCAAGCATCATCAACCATAAATCCTTCTCCACTACAGTTGAAGCTTTTGGAGTACTACGGAGAGAATCCGAATTGCTTTTGTCTTGTGAGGTACTGATAAATTTGACATTGCCAATATAGCACTCTACAATTGCCATCGAAACCTGATAATAAACAGGATGTCTGGCAACGACATCTACGCCACGCCTTTGGGCTCCAGGTACTCAAGCAATGAGATGAAATATCTATTCAGCCCACGAAACCGCTTCTCCACCTGGCGAAAGCTCTGGGTGTGGCTAGCTGAAGCGGAGAAAGAGCTTGGACTCAACATCAGCGACGAAGCAATCGCGCAATTGAAGGCCCATGTAAAGATCGAGGACCCGGAGTTCGCCGTGGCCGCAGAGGAGGAGAAGCGACGGAGGCACGATGTCATGGCTCACGTTCATGCGTACGGTCAGGTTGCCCCGGCGGCGGCGGGAATCATTCATTGGGGTGCGACGTCTTGCTATGTGACTGACAACGCGGATTTGATTTTCTTGCGTGACGGGCTTGATATTCTGTTGCCGAAGCTGGCTACGGTCATCCAGAAGCTCTCAGAGTTCGCGGTTCAGTACAAGGACTTGCCATGTCTGGGCTACACGCACGGCCAGCCGGCGCAACTCGTGACTGTGGGCAAGAGGGCGTGTCTGTGGATCAACGACCTCTTGATGGACCTGCAGAATCTCGAGCGGGCTCGGGATGATTTGCTACAGCGGTTCAGAGGCGTGAAGGGCACCACGTAGGTCCTCCATCAGCACTGAAAGAGAGGGAGCTATGTTGTTAATTGGTTCCCAGCGGCACCCAAGCGTCCTTCCTCCAAATCTTCCACGGCGACCACGACAAAGTGGAGAAGCTGGACGAGCTCGTCACCCAGAAAGCCGGCTTCGCGCGTGCCGCCATCATCTCCAGCCAAACCTACTCCCGCAAGATCGACGGCGACGTGCTCAACGTGCTCGGCTCCTTCGGCGCCACCTGCGAGCGCATCGGAATCGACATCCGCCACCTCGCCATGTTCAAGGGTAAGGCTGCACACAGCACTCCATCAAGAAAGCCCTTCATCCGTCTCTAACGGCATCACGCAGAGCTCGAAGAGCCATTCGAGAAGGACCAAATGTACGTCCCAACCCGCCCCTCTCGGGCTCCGACGCCTTCCCCACTAACAACCCACCAGCGGCTCCAGCGCCATGGCCTACAAGCGCAACCCCATGCGCTCCGAGCGCCTCTGCTCGCTGGGCCGCAAACTCCAGAACCTGCCCAAAGACGCGCTAGACACGTACTCCGCGCAATGGTTCGAGCGGACCCTCGACGACAGCGCCATCCGGCGCATCTCGCTGCCCGAATCCTACCTCTGCGCCGACGCCTGCCTGATCCTGCTGAACAACATCAGCAGCGGGCTGGTCGTGTACCCGGCCGTGATCGAGCGGCGGGTGAGGCAGGAGCTGCCGTTCATGGCGACGGAGAATGTGATTATGGCGATGGTGGAGAGGGGCGCGAGTAGGCAGGAGACGCATGAGGTGGTGAGGGTGCTGAGTCACCAGGCGGCGGCGGTGGTGAAGGGGGAGGGGAAGGATAATGATTTGATTGAGAGGATTAGGGGGACGGAGTTCTTTGCGCCGATTATGGGGGAGTTGGAGGGGTTGCTGGATGCGAGGACGTTTATTGGCAGGTGAGTGTGATTGATTTGACTTTGTTTTGTTGTGGAGGGGGAACTGATGGGGAGTAGGGCGCCGCAGCAGGTCACGAAGTTCGTGGAGACGGATGTCAAGGCGGCTTTGGAGCGGTATGTCAAGGCTGGACAGCTGAGCACGGAGGCTGCTGAGCTGCATGTTTAGACGTGAGGCTTGGAGGGCTTGAAGGGTTGTCGTGGTGTCGTTATGAAGAGCTAACAAAAGAAGCTTCTGGTGTACGTCCCAGAGTGTACAGGAGGACAGGGCAGTTTGTTGATATTGTATTCTTATCCTTCAGGCCTTTGCAGACCTCTGGTGTGGGTGAGAAGTGCTCAATCCTCTTTTCCTCCTCGCTCCTCTCTCAGCAGTCCTTTACAAAATCATGACGCTTCCAACAGGTACACCCACCATCTCACAAAGTCAGCAGGAAAGAATGCAAAAAGTCAGATCCATCGTCCCTTGCTCACCCAGCCTGGTGAGGGAGACAGATCCGACGAAAAAGCCCCCAACGACTTTCTACTCAAACCCAAACCGTCCTCTATTATTGTCTAAACTATTCTCAGTATTACCATTAAGCGAAGGTGCCGGTGTGGTTCGAACGTGTGGCCTGAAGAGGGCTTGTGCGTTAGGAGTGAAGGAGAGGAGGAAGCGAGGGCCTGATGAGGGCTTAGTGGAGGAGGGAGGGAGGGGAGATGAGGCGGCGGTAGGGTGGGCTAAGGCGGATTTTCGATAAGATCGAGAGGTGTTGTAAGGGTATATGTATCGGGGATTGAAGTGAAAGTGATGGGGGGTTGAGAGAATTTGGACGGGACGGGTAGGATATAGCAACATAAAGGAAACAGCTTGGATTCTTAGAGAGTCTCCCGCTCTATAGGGCCTGAGAGGGCTCTAGATAAATTGACGTCTCCTCGTGTGTCGTGGATAGTCCCCTGCCAGGCACGACGCTGGCCCTCCTATACTCGTTCTCAACGCAGACGCCATGTTTCTTTTACACAAATCCGACTCTCAAGGCAACTTATCCACGTCATCGCTATACCCATTCGTGTTCTCCCCGCTCTTGCTCTCATACGCTCCCCGAACCTCGTACCCCTTCGGTTCCTCCACAGGCGCCAGCCAGCCAAACTCATCCTTCATCTTCCCCTGCTGGATGCCCTTCAGTATCGACAGCAGCTTAACGATGACCGGCCCCGGCTCATCGCCACCGCCCTGGTACTTGAACGTGTCGCCCTTCGACTTCATCGTGATCGATTTAATCGGCACGAGCGCCGCCGCCGTCCCCGCCGCCATGATCTCCGAGAACTCCGGCAGCTCCTCGTACGTGATCTGGTGCGCGTCAGCCACGCACAAGCTCTCGCCCAGCAACCATCAGAAGGTTCCACTCACCGGCCGCACCTCCACCTTCCACCCCAAGCTCCTCGCAATCTCACACACGCTGTCCGACGTCACGCTCCGAATCACATTCTTACTATCCGGCACCACCACCGTCGTCTCCCCCTCCCCTGTTCCCCTCACCCCAATAAACCCACTCGTCGAAAACTCGTCCACCACACTGCGCGTCTTACTATCCAAATGCAGCGTGATCCCGAAGCCCTCCTCGCGCGCCCTCTCACTCCACCGCAGCACCGGCGCGTAATTCCCCCCCACCTTCGCGCTGCCCGTGCCCTCGGGCGCCGCGCGGTCGAACTGCTCGAGGATGAGGGCCGCGACGGGGTGCACGCCGTGGTACACCCCGACCGGGAGGACGTACACGACGAAGGTGTATTCCTGCGGGGGGTTGAGGCCGAGCTGGGCGGAGGAGCCGAAGAGGAGGGGGCGGATGTACATGGCGGCGCCGGTGCGGTGGGGGGGGACGAAGGCGGCGTTCAGGGCGACGGCGAGGTGGACGCATTTGGAGAAGTGGGCGGTGGGGATGGGGGGGATGGAGATGTAGGAGGCGGAGTGGTTCATGCGGTCGGCGTTCATGGAGGGGCGGAAGATGTTGATGGAGGTGTCGGAGGGGTCGCGGAAGGCTTTCATGCCTTCGTAGCATTGTTGGCCTGGTGGGGGATGTTAGTGAGGGGTTGTTGGCGGGGGTGTGGTGGGGGGGTTGGAGGACGAGGTTGAGAAAGGAGAGGAATTGGAACTGATGGAGGAGGTGGGAGAGGAG
The DNA here is from genome assembly GCA_022813555.1 of Botryosphaeria agaves. Lineage (NCBI taxonomy): Eukaryota > Fungi > Ascomycota > Dothideomycetes > Botryosphaeriales > Botryosphaeriaceae > Botryosphaeria > Botryosphaeria agaves. The sequence continues at coordinate 11,248 of JAKLMF010000048.1, read as the reverse complement.
GTACCGTAGTTAAGGGCTGGCGCCATGCCGTGGATACGTAGGAAGGGGTCTTCGACGAACTCGGGTTCTGTCCATTTTCCCGTCTCGACGCTGTAGTGGGACTCGATGTGGCCGTTTACTAGGGTAGGTCTTCAACATAGGTATTGCTGTGAGAGAGTTTTGCGGCGCCGTACCTTCTCGGACCTTGAAGCCAATGTTATCCCAGTCTGTATCATCTATCAGCTGTTTGTGTACTGGAGGACTAGCCGCGGTCCTGGGGATACTCGTGCGTACCGATTGTGTCGACGGGAGGTGGTGGGAATGAAGGAGCCATTGTTTGGAGATAGGTAGATATGGACGGTCGGTTGAAGGTTGCGAATATATGAACGAAGGATCTAAGTGAGAAGAGCTGGAACAAGAGATGTACGAGAGGTGACTGTTGGCGTGTCAGCTCTTGTTCGTATTTTTGTCCAAGTCACAGCCCGACATCGGCCACAGCACGAAAACGGCATAGCGAGCAGAGAAGTATGGGGTACTGCGGCATGACGGCGATCGCGCATCAAACAACCTTACTCCTGCCGACTCTGCCGCGAGATCTCTCCGTGCCTTTACCGATGCATCTTTAACAACTATCATCATCAGCCTTTACCTCATTGCAGTCCACCACCATGCCTGGCGCGGGTACCAGCCGCCGCTTCATGCTAATCCTCCTCTTTGTCTCCGCCTTCATCACCATCCTCTTCATCTCCGCATTCCGCAATGTGCCAGAAGGGGTGCGCCATCCCAACGCGCTCAGACCAAACACCATAATACCACCTCATCACGTCGACATCCAAAGCAGCACCCTGACCGGCCACGCCATCGCGCCGAAGCTCGGCAACGAAACAGCCAAGTAGGTTCACATACACCCTGAGAACTGCAGCCATGCGAAACTTGTACGAGCATCGCTGACGGATGGGTGTGTCGCAACAGGGCAGAGCTAGGCCGCGCAGCATGGAAGCTCTTCCACACCGTCTTCGCGCGCTTCCCGGACAAGCCGACGGCCGACGAGAGCACGGCGCTGCAGTCGTACATCCACCTGTTCCAGCGGCTGTACCCGTGCGGCGAGTGCGCGGAGCACTTCCGCACCATCATAGACAAGTACCCGCCGCAGGTATCGTCGCGGTCGGCGGCGGCGGCATGGGGGTGTCATGTGCATAATGAGGTTAACAAGAGTTTGGGGAAGGAGTTGTTTGACTGCTCGAAGATTGGGGATTTCTATGACTGTGGGTGCGCGGAGGATGAGGATGAGAGTAAGAGCGGGAGTGAGAAGGAGAGAGATGGTGAGGGTGCGCCGGTGATGGGCTCAGGGGACAAGCCGGAGATGAGCGCGGAGAGGAAGGAGAAGATTACCGGGACGAATGGGAGGGATGTGGATGATGATGTCTTGAGCGGCACGCGGCCGTTGCAGTTGGAGAAGGAGGGGTGAGTAGGCATGCCAAAGTCCACACCAGAGAGTTGCTGATCGGAGCGCGGGGTGGCACAGATGGCAACGAGGTGGTTAATGAGGGTCGTCAGCAGGCAGCTTTGAGCATGTTCAACTTGTGCGCGTTCCAGCATGTATGGCGTTGGTGGGTTGGCATTGAGTATGTACAAGACAGGGTTTCAGCAACATTCCAAGAGGTTGTGTCACGAGGCCCCACGGAAGGCATCTTGAAGTTGCATCAGGAGGCATCTTACCCGGCGCTGGATTTGGAGGACGCAGAGAGCATACAAAACAGGATTTGCACCGCCGTGATGGTTGTCGTTTTTTCGGCGCATAGAGGTACATATACCCTTTAAGCGATGTGTGAGCGAGATTGAGACGTCTCCTGATCAAAGCCTTATATAAATGTCTCAGTGTAACAATTAGAAAATCAAAGTTGATGACCCGAGTCAGATGAGGGACCCTGTGGATGCAAGACATGACGCGCGCGCGTGGACCTGCAGCGTTGTGGCTGAAAATCAATCACCACAAAATCTTGAAACAACGAAACACTCAAAACACCGGCCGCGCCGCATCCTCCTGCCCCTCGACGGTCATCACATCAATCACGGCTATCATCCCTGAGTTGGATCCGCTCTATCTAAAACCCACCGCCGTACTGTCTTCTCCACAGATCCCAGCCTTGCCGATTGCTCCGTCGCGATCCGTGTAATCCACCATGGTGTCCTTCTCTTGCGAGGTATGTTTGTCGCACCAAGTTCTCCCTGTTGCGCAAAGCTAATCGCATTGTTTCCAGAATTGTGGCGATGTCATCACCAAGAAGAAACTCGATCCTCATCGCAATCGCTGCCATGGCGCATCGTTTACTTGCTTGGACTGCATGGTGCATTTCCCGGGCACGTCGTATAGGGGGCATACCGTACGTTTATATTATTTCTGTTGCGCCGTCGCAACATCAGGCGCAGAATTGTTGCAGTATTCAGTTGGTTTCATGAAGCAATGGCTGATACGGGTATACAATCATTAGAGCTGTATTAGCGAAGCGCAAAAGTACGAGGGTGCGCTGTACAAAGAGAAAAAGTTCAAGCAGCAGCAGCAGAAACCCACCAGAGCCGAGTCGAAAGCCATAGTCCCTCGCAATGCATACGTCGAGGACGCGCCAGACACCGAGAGCGGGCCTCTCGCTGTCATCGACGTGCCTCCACCAGCGCCGAGCCCACCACCCGCTGCAGCAGTCAACGTCTTTGACTTTTTAGTGCCCGAAGACGACAGCCCCATGTCCAGCAGAGCCATCCCTCCTCCTCAAGACTCGCCACACACGACCCAAGAAAGCGCGGCGCGACATCTCCCACCACCCTCGCCCTCCCCAATGCAGCACCACTACCCCGGCGGCCACGCCCCCCAAGCCCACTACGCCAAAAACGGCTTCCTCTACGGCGACGCCCCCGTCCCCCCCGCCTTCGAGCGCTACGACTCCTACCCCACCCTCGCCGTGCCCTCGCCACCGCCCGGCTACTCAGAATCCACCTACTACACCCCGGCGCCCAAGCACCCCAGCAGCAGCAGCAGCAAAGCGCACGACCCAAAAGCCGCCAGCAGCACCGCCAAAAAACCCACCACCGACAAGAAGCGCAAGCGCCAGCACCCGGACGACCTCGACCTCTCCCTCCTGCGGCCGCTGCACGCCCAGAATGGGGGCGACTGCAGTATGGGCGACGCAGACGCGCCGCCCCCGGGACTGCACCACTCCGGCCTGACGGGCGGGCTGAACAGGCTGCTCTCATCGCGCCAGGATTTCCCGCTGAGCCCGGAGTATGGGGAGCGGGCGGACGGGGCGGAGAGGAGTCCGCTGACGCCGGTGAAGCGGTCGAAGCGGGAGGTTGGGAGGGAGATGGGGAGAGAAGCGGGGAGGGAGAGGGACAGGAAGGAGAGGAGCCGCGAAGGGGGGTTGCAGCTCGTGCGGAAAAAGGCGGCGCCTCGGGCGGACGACGGGGAGAGGGCGCAGAAGGCTCGAAGGGGGAGAGAGGAGGCGGAGCGCGAGCAGCGGGAGCGGGATCGGGATCGTGAGAGTCGCAGGCACCGGCGGCGCGCCCGCTCGCCGTCGTCGTCGCCGGACCGCCACGACGGCGCCGACGGCGACAGGACGGCCCGGAGACAGCGCAAGGCGCTCGAGTACCAGCGCGCCGCGTCCGCCGAACCGGCGCAGACGAACGGCGGGCGCGACGGCGCTGAGAAGGCGCTGATCCTGCACCCGGACTCGATGGCCAGAGCGGAGCTGTTCATGTCGTTTGTGAACAAGGGGCCCGAGAGCGAGCGCGGGTGCAGTGTGAACAAGGCGTTGAAGCGGTATCATCGGGAGATGCGGGGGGAGGGGCGGGGCGAGGAGGAGAAGGAGCTGTGGAAGGCGTTGAGGATGAGGAGGAATGAGAGGGGGGAGATTGTGCTGTTTTTCTGATGATCGTGTGGCGCCCGTTGGCGTCCTGCTGTCGGGCTGTTACTGCGGATCAGAGCGTGTTTGATTACGTTGTTTAGCTGGCGGCTGTGCTTTTGTCCTCCTACACGGTCCACGTTTTGCATGTGCATTTTCTTGGATGTATTGCTGTTCATGTCGTTTCTCAGCATGTAGCAGGAGGAAAGTCTGGTTCGGAGGCTGTAATGTTTTCTTCGTGGATCAGTGCATGGTCGGATCAAGCAAATCGGCTTGTAGTTGTGGTAATGTCGACGTGTCTGCGCCTTTATGTGAACTTCTACATAGTCGAACAACTGGATTCCACTGAAGTGGATATCTTCCGCTACGCACACAGATAGAAGTTTCGTAGGCTTCGACATTCCTTCCTCCTTCGTTTGGAAAGACTACACATGTTCCAACCGATGGACTGGTGCCTCGCTAGAAACTGTGGAAGATCCTGAAGTCGCTCTTGTCTAGCTGTTGAGTCATTCGGTGAGCTTGACGTACTCCTTACTAGTGTCGGTTTGCCCCATCGCAAGGTGATGCACAACCTGTCAAGTCGCCGGTCAGTAAGAAAAGCGTCGTCATTGTTATCAAGACAAGCTGAAAGTTCGATGACATTCATAAAAAAGAATACTCTTCAGAGTTGTTGTAGCCATCCGTGTAGCGTGCCGCAAAACCAGCGGTATCAATACAGCCCCTTCCATAGCCATCCCTCCATGAACCTCATCCCAGTTCGCGGAAGCCAGCCCGAAGCCCGCAAGCGGAGCCGGGCAGCCGCCCAGTCCGTCCCCTAAAAAATGCTCATAGCAATAAAAAAAAGCTAGCACCTCCCGAAAACACCTCAAAACGCCCTACCCCCTCCCCAGCCCATCCCCACCTCCAACCCCCGCATCTATCCCTCCGCCACCCTACCCTCCACCTTCCCCGCAGCCCTCACCCCCCTCATAAACTCCTCCTCACACGCCACGCCCCACCTCTCCCTCCCCGCCCACCCCAACAACCCCAACACCTCCTCCCGTCCCCCATACAGCCGTCCCTCCAGCCACAACAGCACCCCCACCGCCGCCCTCACCAGCGCCCGATCCCCCTCAAACACATAAACGTCCATGACCCGGCTCGGCATGCCGACGTCTGGATCCCGGGCGCAGCAGAACAGCGTGCGCAGCATCGGGTCGAGGAACTCGGCAGGCGGGAGGTGCAGGGTGGATGTAAGGTGGGTGTGGAGGCGCGGGGATTTGGTGGCGAGGGTGGAGAGGATGAGGCTGTGGGTTTGGGTGAGGAGAGGGGTGTCGTGGGTGAGGAGGGCGGTGGGGAGGGGGCGGTTCAGGAGGTTGGAGAGGGTGGTGAAGGTTGAGGTTGTGGGGAGGTTGAGGAGGAGGAGGGCGGCTGTGAGCTGCGTTCATTGTTAGTTCTCGACTTGTGGGAGTTGTGTGTGGTGTGTGAAAGGGGCGGTGGGGGTATCGAGATGGCCCCGGAGGGCTGGGAGCGGGTTCATGCAGTGGGAAGGGCACTTTGCTGAACATCCCGCAATACGAGGGGGACAGTCTGGACGTGCTTGGACTCCACGACAACGAAGGTGAACGACTTACATGAGTCCCATAAACATACCCCAAATCCGACCGATACATCGAATACGCCATCAGTACATCGATGATCGCCTCATGCAAAGGCCCACCCTCCTGAAAGATCTTGAGCGCCGGAAACACATCCCTAACATCCTTCCTAATCTTATCGAACCACCTCCCCTCCCTGCTCCTCCTCCTCTCCTCCTCCGGCATCTTCGCCAGCCTCATCTCCACCGTCTTCGCCCTCCGCAACGCCGCGAAGTAGCTCGCCTCCGTAAGCCCGAGCTCGTTCCCCACCGCTCTGGACCACACGGTGCCGCGGCTGCGCGGCGTCACGCCGAGCCACCACAGTTCGCGGACGCGGGGCTCGTGGATGGCGGTCGCCCAGTTGGGGAGGACGTGCTGCTCCCAGATCTTGGAGGCGGCGATGTGGGTGGTGTCGCGGGTCTGCTGTTCTTCGAGGGCTTTGGCGGCGCGGCGTTTCTCGGCTTCTAGGGAGGCCTCCATCATCCGCTGGTACTCTTTGAGGTGCTTCTTCTCCTCTTTGGGGTTCTTAGGTGGTAGCCAGCTTGGGCGTGTGCGAGTCAAGACTTTTTCTTTCTCTTTGCTGATGGGGAGCGGGTCTACCAGTACATCACCTCGGCGCACCGGAGGCAGTTCAATGATCGAGGATGTGGCGCTGCGTTTGCTCTGTGTGGATGGTCTACGCGAGCCGCCTGCCTGCACCTCCTCCTCAATTGCACGCTCGCTGCTCTCGGCATGCTCTTCCAGCGCTTGTGTCAGCATCCTTGCCTCTGATGAGAGATCTGCCATCGCCTCATTCCAGGATTTTGTGCGCGGCTTAGAGAAATGGTCGCTATCAGGCAGACCATTGGTTGTCCTTGCGTGCGGGAGTCCGGGTCTGTGGGGTACTAATGGAGATGTACTCCCACTACGTGGTAGCACGGCTGGAGCTGAGGAGTGCTTGCCTTGCGGTATATATCCGTTTGTTTTGGATGATTTTCCAGAATCTGCTCGTTCAGGACTGTGTGATGCCGACCGCTCATGCGGCGGTCTTGGGGAGATGGGTACATTCCACATGACAGCATCTTCGTCCACATCTTCGTCCGAATCGTGGTACTCGGCCTCAATCTCCTTCACAGTCTTTCTGTTCGGCTGCCACGATTGCCTTCGAGCGGGCCCCAGCGTGTGCGGAGAGACGCTCCCAGCGGTTCGCTGGGCTGAGTGTGAGCTATATCTGGGAGATGAATAGGATCCGCTTAGTGATGATGGAGAAACAGGCCTTGAGCGCTTGCCTGAAGTTGTAGGTATGGGCAATGATGGAGAGATTGGACTCGTGAACCCTCGTCGTAGGCCGTTAGGACCCGGTAGCCCAAGCCCGGCCTGGCTTTTCAGCGCACCGTTGACCTGTCCCATTAGACTCGGGTATCTCGGTCGCATTGTGTTTGTGAGATCTCGAATCGGCATCGAAGAGTGCGTCAAACTCCTGTTGCCGCTAGTTGGCGAGACTGATATCCGCGCTGCGGGAGCCTTTCCCATTCCTTTGCCCTCGAAGCCTCTTGTTTTACTGAGGAGAGCATTCTGTGGTTGCGCATGGCGTAGATCCTCCAATGTGATGTCCTCAAAATGGGAGATGTCGTGAAGACCTGCAGGCTCGCCGATACTCGAGTACGGCGAAGACGATTTGGAGGATTTGGAGGTGGACGAGTCGGGAGGGGAATCAGGCACTGCTTCGACGGACATGATGCTATCTCTGGACGCTGCGGTAGGATACATGCGTGGACGGGACGGCGCCCGGGGGTTCAGGACTGCGCCGGGTATTGCAATGGGTTCGGTGGTGGTCAGTGAGTGGTTGTTCTGGTCGGCCCTGGCTGATGTGCAAGCTAGTAATGGCAAATAATCATGTTGCTTCAGGGAGAGGAGGTCGTGCGGAGTGGAGTCGAGAATGGCAGAACGGTGCAAATCAGTGTTGGAGGGATGGTGTAAAGTCATGGTAAATGTTAGGAGGATCGATGCAGGGATATCTCAACGGCGGAGATCTGTGACTGGCTCCTTCTCGAGGAACGTGGGGCAGTCGATCACCCCTCGAGTTCCGGTGCTGGCAGCGACAGCGCTCCGTACTAACGACTCGATTGCGCGTTGCGCAGTAGTGGTTGCAAGTTGTTGAAGGAGAATTGCCAATTGTTCTCCTAGATCGCCGTTATGGATCATACTGTACGATGGCAGTGGCAATGGCGATATAAAGCGGGCAGGGTGGTTGGAATTCTGGAAAACCAAGGCTGGGGTCGTATTGCCGCGCACAGCAAGGCGACCACTACTTTAGCCTCCATGGCAACACAGCCGACCACCACCTGGCAGTAATTCGTCCTGGCTGAGATCGACATGCATACCTGTTTGACAGCCGTATGCAGCGTTTTGGTGTACGCTGACGCGGCGTCAGAATTGCCTGACATCCACATGAAAGACTGCTGCATGTGGATTCAGAGAGACAGCATGTTGCACGACATCCGCTCGCCAGCAGCAGCGCCCCCAATCCGCGAACCAGGAATTGCTGAAACACCCCTCTCATGCGTCACGAATATCTCCGACCGCCCTGCTCAGCACGTTCGCTGCTGCGCGTGACGCCGGCCAAGCCGCCGCCAGATTGCAGGACAGCCAGTCAAGCAGCGCGCCGTGCTTGGTCTGCTTGCGCTGAAACACATCGTAGAACGCCCTGCAGGCGAGCCTAGCGCCATTGAGGTTAGACAGAAGCTGACGGGCGAGCCACAAACGGCGTGCACTTACCATCTGGCTTGACCTCTGCTGATGGCGCACTCGTAATCCGCCCATCCATCCTTGCGGCGTCGGTGCTTCTTCATGAGTGCGGCAGCAAGAGCGACGAGGTCTTCAATCGTTTCTACCAGGGAGAGCAATTAGCACAACGTATCCCGCAATCATCGGCCGGCGAGAACGGTTCGCCAAGCCCCTTTCATGGGGCCGGTCATGCTTAGTTCATTATGCATCGCTGGATCCTCCGGAGCTTGTACTCACTGATAAGCACTTGTACTGATGGTTGCTTTGCAGGAGGTAGACTCCTGATGTACTGATAGCATCGAGAAGCCGATTCGAAGAAGGCCTGGTAAAGATTGCGCAGCGCTGTGAGTAACCCATTGAGTGAAGTGTCGAGGAACATGCCATGCAGCTGTATCTTGAGTGCACTGTGGTCCAGCTCGTGTCAGCATTCTGCTGTAGGCGAGCCAAGAACAGACTTGACCATACTTGAGAGCTTTGCGATGGAACGTCTGCCCAGGGAGTTTCGAGAAATCAACTGTCAACGAGTCGCTAGGTTCTACATTCGTGTCAGTTGAAATGTAATATGTTTGGCGCTCTTGTAGTGTGCACCTACTGGTCGTTGACTTTCGCTCTCTGTCTTTGCCAATACTCAAATTGTTAGGGTCGACGAGAACTCCACAATACGGAAAGCCAGCGGCAGTGCTGGACTCCTTCAACTTCCTCCCGTTAATCTCCACGTCGAAGTTTACCAGCGTTTTGTCGGCCTTCACTGCAACGCCATATGCATCCAAGCCGTCGTGCATGACCTGAAGGAAGCGCTCGACCTGCCGTCGGTTCAAGCTGACGAGGAGGAAGTCGTCGATAAGGCGCAGCAGTACACTGTCTTCGTTGTGTACGAACGTTAGACAATCTTTCTCCAACTCAGCGTAGAAGAAGTTGCATAGCAGACTTGACAGGACCGAGCCTTGCGGAATTCCTTCTTTCTGTCTGTAGAACTTCTTTCCAATCTTGACAATATTGCGTTTGACATGCTCGTCGAGCAGCTTCAATACCTTGCTCCGGCTTTCCATCTGTTGTACTATTGAGTCCACAAAGATCGTGTTGCGTTTGCTTTTGTTAAGGTCCATTTGGATGTGCTGCTCGAACGTCGAGAAATCCCCTGCAGCATGAGCATGCATTGAGAACCTCGTGCTTAGCTTACTAGTTGCGGCAGTTTTGCTGTGGTATTGATGTCTCTCCGGAGGCTTGGTCTCAGTATGACGGCCAATGCGGTATTGAGGTACCGAGAGGAATCCTTCGACGGCTTCTACAAGTCGGTTCTGCGGTATCGAATCAAAACACGACTGGACATCCACCTTGGCAAAGTAGAGAGGTTGTTCTGCTAGGCCGCGCTCTTGTAACCGAGTTCGGAAAGCCTTCAACCTAGAGTATATATCCCCAACGGAGAAGAGCGAGCATCCGAGCTTGTCTGGTTGTAGATTCTTTGAAGAGATTAGCCGCGGCAGCAGAAGCGGAAGTAGAGGCTTCGGTATACCTTCTCGTATTTCAGTATATTGAAGATCGGCGTCATGACAGAGTTGATGCTTCGTCCGAGGACAAGCTTGCCGAATTGTCGAGTCTGTGTTCGTCTTCTCAAGTTGGAGATGGATCGGAAGCCAGTATTCTTGGGAAGCAGCCTAATCTGACTATGACCGATTGGTCTTGCCGCGAGCACCTTCAAGGCCTTTTCGGTCTCTAGTTCTTCAAACATGGAAGATTTCAGTGCTGCTAACGAGGGCTCTGCTAGCATGCGCCATACGTCGTGTCGGAAGTAGAAGAGCCTGTTCTTGTGGACGTTCGACTCTGTCACGTGGAAGTTCGACCGGATCAAGGGAATCAGAAACGAATCGAAAAGATAGTAGAGAAACTCTAGGAAGATCTCCTGCCGTTTCACAAAGTCCGTCTTCGACATGTTACCAGAGATAGCAATGTTGGGAGGGCGTAGCCAGGCGATACCCGCTATCTGTGATCATCAGCACACCCTTCACCCGTAAGATACATATGTAGCCAACCTTCAAATTTTGCACCACCTCATGCAAAGTCAGACTCTCGAAACGCCGCATACTGATGAATTGATCGACGGAACGCATAACCGCCTGCCTGTTCCACGAACCTGGTTCACCCTCGCCCCAAAAGTTGCGAGGCACTACCTTTGATATCACCGCTCGACAAAAGGCAGACACATCCGCAGCTGCAGTTGCCAAGTCGGTGAAACATGGTTGTTTGGAGTGGTTCGTAGGATGTGGCGTAAACACACCATCCGCTATCTTCACTTGAGCTGTGCTTCCTTCAGCTCTGGCCGCTACTACTTGGGACTCATGAGCATGGGTACGAGATCCCATGTTATCGAAACGCTGCACGGAATGTTAGTTCGGCAAGGTTGCAGATGTGGACATTGTTACCTCCACAGGACAATAATGGCGCAAAAGTTCCGTATACGAACAACGGGCGTGCAGCTTCCGAAGCTTGTATACCATATCGGTTGGGCGGCCGCGAAGTCTTCTAGGTAAACTGCATGTAAGTTTGGAACTTGGTACTTCGCCTGCACGGCCAGCTTTCGCGAGATTCTTTTGGGAAGTGGCACGCAGAATCTCCTGTTCCCGTAAGGTGTAGTCCTTGAATGGTTGGGCTGTATCACGCGGATCTACTTTCGAGGTGAATACATTATGCAGGCCGAACTGTCGAGGAAAGATGTATTTCATGACGTGTACAGTTTGCTCAAGGCTGGATACATCGACAAAGCGATTGAGAACATCTACATCTATGTCAGACATGGATCATTCCGGAAAAGTGAGGACGTACGAATATGACGCAAGCCAAACCTCACTCCTCCTTTCGCGTTCAGAGCAGCCCTAGCATAGAACATGCGACTTCTGACGAACCGAATGGACGTGGGTCTGTTCTGGTAGACCGATGGGAATAGCTGCTTCTGGTGTACAACGGATTGTCTAGACGTCGTCTCTGCGCGGTCAGGAT
>JAKLMF010000489.1:1708-14907 GCA_022813555.1 Botryosphaeria agaves | reverse complement strand
ATTTCATGCAACACCAGAGGTTCGTGGGTCATCTCGCGTGGAGCCCATGGTCAGCAGCAGAGGACGGAAGTCCGGAGTCAATTCTAGCCTATACTACGAATGCTAAGCTCATATTCACTCGTTTGCGTGTACCACGTCCAACTTCTGTTTCGTCGTTGAGGATCATGCCTGGCAAAAGCTCGGCTTATCCTCTCAGAGCCCAACTCTCCGCTCCCCTACGATGGGCTCCAAAGATTGTCGATGACCGCATGCGAATCGTTGCGTTCACAGCAGACGAAGTCACAAGTTTAGCGCTTGCCACAGCTGTAGAGTCATCCGTGATGGCATCTAGACATGAACTCGAGGAAGGGTGGGATGATATTGTCGGTAAGTCACGCAATGCTCGCCAGTAATCAGTTTGCCTATTAGAACATGCCCCCAGTACCTTCAAGCCACTTTCTTCACTGTACGGTCTCCAGTAGAGCTGATGATCTTTAGGTATGGGATTTGGGTGCGGGCTGTCCGAGGGCATACGCATACATTTCGCTTCACACCTTTCTACAACCCGTGCGGAGACTACCAATTTGGCACTACCGTTGGAGGCCGCCGACACATCGTTTGTTCCTCCCTGGCAGCGAGATATTGTGCAGCGGCAAGCTTTATTCGGTGCTGAGCACGGTCTTGCTGGACACGCACTCTTAAAGGTTTGGGGACTGGCTTCCTCGCCGCTTGGAAACTTTGTAGCAACATGCATAAGCTTACACCCGAGTGACATGCTGGAGTACCAGATAGCCGCAGACCAGAAAGCGATCATCAGCATTGGTCGTGCTTTCGAGGTACAGGCTGCGAGTTTCACATTAGGCAATGGTGCCATCTCGGCTGTCGAAGGTGAGTCTACATGCTGAGTTGTATCAATTGCATAGCTTAACTGGCTCAAGACATCACTGCGGAGACGGTGTTGTTCAGCGTCAAAAGATGGATTGCATCAAGAGCGACGGATATTGAGGATGAGACGGCTCTGAAAGCGACCATTCTACAGGAGGTTATGCATGCTACAGGCTTAGCCGCTACCCTACAGAGCGAGAGCTCGGTTATGGAAGCCGAATCCAAGTACGTGTTATCCACACCTTTGCTATCGGAGTACGTAGCTGATGTAGTGCACAGCCCGACAACCGTATCTGACGAACCGCACGAGTTTGCGGCGGCTCTTCGAACCCGAGTCTATTTTTCCGAGGACATCGCCAGGATCCGCCATGAACGGCTGATAACGTCTTTATGCTCACCACAAGAGAAAACTGAGAGCAAGGACATGGCTATAATTCTGAGATTGATCTTGGAAACCCTGAAGTCGCCGCTCCGTCTCTACGTTCACAGCAGTATCAGCAGAAAAGTACTCAGACAATACGCCTTGGTACTCTGGAAGATGCGAAATCTAGCCCAGATCAAGCCCAGAGACATACGGTCGATCCTCGATGAGGAAGGGAACGCGGAGAAGTGTGAGATTTGCGGTGCTTCTATCGAATTGCATAGTTTGAGCAGTGCACGATGTGCCAATGGACACCAATTCGGTAAAGACTGTACTCTCGTTGTACCGATCTAGTGCTAACTGCCTTTGACACAGTTCGCTGTGGCTTGACGTTTCTGGCCATTCAAGCTCCTAACATCTCCAAGTTCTGTGGTATCTGCGGGAAGCAGTACCTGGGCAATGGGTTCATCTTGGACCAGGAGTCTGAGCGGAACCGTACGGAGCACCAGGGAGACGTATCGGGAACGGCACAAGGTCGGTGCATGCCAATTCTATACAGCGCAATTGTGCCTTCTTGCAGTGGCATCGGGGCGCCTTTGCTAACTCTAGTGGTGTGCACAGATGGAGCAACACTCCCTCCGAAAGATAAATCAGCTAGCGAGCGCCTGGAAGTCCTCGAGGACATAGACATGGTGGATGCGCCTGTGTCAAACGAAGTGAACGGACGGGAAACTCGACAACCGACGTCGCTGGCCCGTATGCTATCGGCGGCATGCGATGTCTGCGTTTACTGCGGCGGAAAATTTGTCGGTTAGTGTGTGCAACGTAGGCTGCGGCAGAATGTACATTCCTATCTTTCCATCAATCTCCGCCTCCCTTGCATCTTCTGATCTGTATTCCATTGGTCCAACTGCTCGTCATTGCTCAAGCTTTGTTTTGCAGTAATATGCTTTCCGCGGCTCTGGCGGCAGGCATGCATGCGCATCGACCGTCGCTGCTCCAAACATCATCGACTGCACGCCTTCGGTGACCTCTCTATTCTTCGCCACTGCACAACGGGATGAGTTGATGGATTACCCTCCAGTCTTATCTGAACAGGCTGTGCGGCTATCAGGGTCCCCTGCCAGCTCACCGCGGGTTGTGCAAGGTCCAGTCAGTCCTGTTCGAAGTGTTTATCTGCAAATGGAGTCGATTCAGAACCAGCCTGATCAGGGCCTCCGTACAGCCGACTTCTTCGATGACTCGTCAGAAGACGAGACACCTATACTAAAAGGGCCCCCCAGTGTAGATGCCGCCGAGGAGAGGTGCAAAGAAAAACGATCCTCTGCCTCTCCACAGCACCGGAAGGAAGCAACATACCTAGGCTCGACACCGGCACAATATGTATCACAATGCCGGGACGAAACCAAGGTACCAATTGGTCCGCAGATTCACGACTTCTTACGGCTGACGAGCACACCCACGACCCTGCAACCTCCTGGCGATCAAGCTCCAATCCCGTCAGACGCCTCATACAACGGCTCAGCGGAGGATACCTCTCCATCACAAGCTCGCCACATCAACATCCACACCCCAGGCCACAGCCGGATAATCCACAACGGCTCCCCCCACTTCTCCAGCGTCTTCGACGACAAGCGCCCCGTCGTCCGCGACAGCAAAGACAACTCCCACCTCGCCGATCAGATCCTCGGCGCACACGCCATAACCCTCTCCGCCCTGCTCCGCGACGAAGAAGCGCTGTCCTCAAACTCGCCGCGCCTCTCCCGGGACCTCCTAAACGCCGCCACAGACCTCAAGCACAACTTCCGACTCCGCTCCGCCAGCGCCCCACCAGCCAAGAAAATCTCGCTCGTGCCACCGCCAATCGACACCAACGCCACGCCGCGCCGACTGCCAGAGAACATGGTCCGCACGCCCTACCCGTTCCACCACCGCAAGACCTTCTCCAAGCACTCGCCCCTCTCCTCTGCCCCCTCGTCCGCCGTGCCCAGGGAGACGGTTCTAGCGCTCAGCATCCGCAGGCACGGCGCCACGCGCAGCCCCCGCATCGCGCGCGTCGTCGTGCCCGTGAATCTGGACCTCGGTGCAGCGGACGCCGTGTCGGTGGGCAGTAGCACCGCCAGCAGCCCGCGCAAGCAGAAGCAGGAGAAGCACGGCGGTAGGGGCCAGGATTTCGACGACGAGATGCTGTTCCGGCAGCTCAAGGCGCAGTATGCGGTGCTGGGTGGTGGGTGGCGCTTCTTCAGCGCGCGTGTGCTCAAGCGCGTAACTGTCAGCCACTCCTCCGCTTGCACCACCGGCGTCCCTGGCGGCGGCCTGAAAAACTGTAGCTGCAGTAACGGCAGCTGCTGCAGTGGTGCGGGTTCACCGTGCTACAGCACGATGCAGCAGTCCCCGGCGCCAGGCCACCGCCACGGCCTCACGCATGTGCCGCGCTCGCCGCGCTTCCTGGCCTCGCGTGGGCTGACGGATACGTTCTCGGAGGAGAAGCTGATGCAGCATTTCCGGCGGCCGGGCATCGGGAAGGCGAGGTATGCGTGGGTGCATTGGGTGCACAGGCTTGGCTCTGCGGGAGAGATGTATGCATACTCGCCGCGAGCACCGGAGTCAGTGTCGCGGAGGGACAATGCTGCCGATGCGCTGGGGGCCGGAGAGACTGGGCCGGAGTGCGTGGTTGCGTTGGACTTTGTGGAGGGGTGGAGTCCTGGGAGGATTCTGGCGGCGCTGGGGGTCGTGCTTGTGGCGGCTTTGGCGGCGGTGCTGGTGTGGGTTTTCTTGGGGGTGAGTGCGAGTGAGGTCGGGTTTAGAGGGGCTGGAGCGAGGGTGGGGACGGGGATGTTGATGGGGGCTTTTGTGTCGCTTGTTGGGTGGACGGGCGTGCTGGGGTGGATGGGAGTGAGTTGGCTTGTCTTGTGACTGGAGCATGGGTAGGAGTCGTAATGGGGAGCGCGGACTTGGGCATTTGACACAGTCATCGTGGGGGACTATGGAGTTTTGGGGCGTTGATGCTTCTGAGCATGGTTGAAGCTTGGTGAATGCGTATCTGTTGACATGCTCACCTACGCAATCAAGTACGTGGTTAACGCATGAGTACTAAGTGGTTATCCAACGACTGTTTACTGTAGTACCCGTATCTGTAAGATGTTTGTGAAGGACCTCTACACGTGGTCTGCTGAGGCCTTGCGTACACAACTTGCTGTCGTAAGTGCTCCAGCCCTGGTTTTGCATGTGAAATTCAGAAGACTACAAAGTCCTTCTCCTCTGCCCTTCCGAAACCTACTCGGTGTCTAGCTGTTCTCACACCGATGCATAACAACCAGCCCTCAGCTTATACTATAGCAAAGTGCCTACCAGCCAACCACCACCTCCTCAACAAAACCATCATCCACATCTCTCAACCCAAACCAACCGTCAAAGCGGAAACAACTCCGGCTTCGAAAATGTGCAGAAGGATGACGGTTAAATTCGCATGCAAGTGCGAACATTATACACTTGAAGAATGTGCCGAATTCAAAAGGACCAAAAAATGTCCCCTCAAAGAGCTAGGCAAGACTATGGTGATCAAGGACCGCGACGAGTGCGACTATCACCGCCAGCAGCGGCCGGGAGCTCGTGAGCCGAAGCCTGCCCCCAGATTATGGCAACGGAACCTCTAGAGAGGGAAAATGAGTGAGAAGTGATGGCGGATGTTGGAAGCGGATTTGTGTAGCGTGGATGGCGACGGTGGAGTGTGACTGTACGATAAAGTGTGGGCAATCATGACGGGCAGTGAGGAGGGATGTTTCTCTGCTCTTTATGGAGTATGCCGGTGATTATGGGAAGCCTAGAAAATGCACTAGTAGCTTAAACAATCTCAATCTTTTGTCATACGCTCTGAATGAGTGATATTGAAGTGTTGCAGGCAGAAGCTTCTTGTGTATGCCGAAATAAGCTCATAGAGCAGACTCTGAAGATGTGAAAGATGAACGAACAGATACCCAAAATTAGGACTACCTACTTCCCTAAGTCCATAAACGTAGTGTTTCGTGTAAATCATTGCAGCGTTGTAGCTCTAGTATAGGAAACATCCTCTACATAGCTGATGCTTTCTATAGCGCAATTACATCCTAGTACTCGCACAAGGTGAATACATATAAGTGAAAGGTGTTAACTGCTTTATATACATAAACAAAGTGACGCATCGTAGACCAAACAGGGTAGGGAAACGTGGCAGAAAACTTACTAAACAAGGTAGCAAACCTATGCAGTGTATATACCAATAGAATATTCACGAATATGTAGATCAATAGTTAGAACTTAACATATCCTTATTATCTTTTTAGTATATTATGTATGTAGACAGGAAATACTACTAGTGCCTAAACACGTATATAAGGCACGTACATAAGACACGTAGGTAGTATTATGACTCCTAGTAAGTGAGTGGTGATAATTGGTGATGTACACGCGGACAGAAGGGTTCTAGGGAAGTTACTAAAGGTGCTCTTCTAACGGTTCAAGCAGACTGTCTGAGAGTATTTAAGGAGTTGGATTTGCCTGTAATGCCCTGACCTTATAACCCTTTAATACACTCCTTCTACAGCTTCGATACATCCTTCATTAAATACCTTCCTGCAACACTCAGCTCTTCTCGGTATCAACCTCTCTTCAACATCAAGCCTTAGCTCTACATAAACTCCACCAAGCTACTCCAAAAAGCAGTTCTTACAACCCCGAGCAGAACTCCTGTATGCCATTCCCCAGTCTCGCTAACCATCACAACAAATTCAAGCCACGATGGTCAAGCATATCATCATCAACTACAGGTGCGGCCACACCGGCTTCTCCTTCGAGAAGTGCAGAGTGTGCTATATATGCGCGCAAGCCAGCAGATACTCCTTGAACTACATTATGAATCGCTGCCCAGACAGGTTCAACGACTCAAGAGTGTGCCCTGAGTGCCAGAGGAGGGGCCAGTGGTACGAAGTCAGAACCTCTTGGGAGATTAGGAACTGGCACTGTGGAGGGTGTGATAATCGAAACGTGTGACGGAGTATGAGAACATGGCTGTATGATAGTGTGTGGATGGCGGCTTGAGCGCGAGAGGATGTGGTAGGGGGCATCTTCTGGCTCGTTGCTGTGTTGTTCGGGACGGGCAATGAGGGGAATGGTCTCTCGACTCTCGATGAAGACCTTTCTACTCTCGAGAGGCATCTGTATACTCTGAATGAAGCAGATAGAGTGCTTCAATCACTATCACATTAACATGACTTCACATGCCCCGGGAGAGTGATACGTAACCAACCAATATTCGTGTGCGTAATATGGGGATGTCATGGCAGATGCTCGTCACACATGCCAACTGATAAACACAAATAAAACTTCATGCGTACCAAGTAATCTAGACACGTGGTTGGCAAACAGCCATTCCATGCCACCCAATGGCTAATTTCGTAAGGTCGGCATGAACACTACCTTGAATAGCCGTTCACGTAGACGAGGATCCTCGCGGATGATCTTTGGAGTGATCTGCTGACAGTACAAGCAGCTAGATTTTTTGGCCCCACATGTGACACCGTGAAGTCTATTTAAACCGTCAGCATCCCTCAAGCATCAAAGAAAACACTCAAAGCTGAGCAGTCTCTCTAAAGTGACACACATCGTCGAGCTTTAGCCATACTCGAGCAACACAACAGCACTTCAGTATCAGTACAACACCCTGAGCAAGACCAATATACATACTCAAGTCATATCAATATAATACATAGATTTGAAGTAACATCTACCGTCGAACCGAGTCCGAATCCAACGATGTGTGTCATCAAGAAGACAGTTTACTCGTGCGAACGCGAGGACAAGGATGAGATCTGGTGCGAACAAAGCGAGAAAGAGGGCATACTCTGCAGCCTGCCCCTTTACGAAACCACCGAAGACCCAGCGTTGTGCTTGGTCTGTTCGAGACAGCCGGAACATTTGGGACAACCAAAACAGTCGGAACAGAAACCAGAAGCGAAGAAGGAAGGAGAGAATGTGAAGCCAGCAACAAAGGAGACGGTGGAGGCCAGGAAGGGATTGGCGCTGAGAAGTCGGGTTGCAGATGATGCGGAAGGTGGCTTCATCTGGTGAGCTTAACTGTACGATACAGCATGTACGGCTTGTACGGAAAACTTTGAAATAGGCTCCTGGGCCCCTCATAGGGCGTACTAGTATTGAATCTACACTCACTCTATCTTGTGTGCTCCGAACCAGGGAGGGACATTGGAGTAGATTTTTGCCAGACAGGGTAGCTTGAACTCAAGGGCAGGCTGTTTCCATATTCATGCATTTGACTACTGACATGCTATGGGAATTGTCTGGGTCTCTTATCCTTTGACTCTTGATCAATGTTGATGGTTGTCGCTGTTGGAAGTGTCGTGGAAGCGGACGGCAAAGCCGAAGTGATGCCGAACGCGCCAAACTGTCTGACAGCTCCCCGTGTTCTCATCACCGTGGTACCACTGCAAACCCCCCACGGTCCTTATATTGCTCGCCATGAGGGCAATTAGCTTCGCCCTCAGCTGCCTAGCAGCGCTTACTTCAAGCATTTGCGCTGCCGACTCGAACCTCACTGACCCGTTGTCCTCGAAGCAAATACTACCTAGCTTCAAGCCTCCGCAGGTCTTCCGCAATGTCAACCTCGTACGGAACATAAACCTCGACAAGAGCTATCCACGCGAGACCATCAATGTTGTCATTGAGAACATCGACTCGAAACCGCAGGACGAATACTATCTGCCCTTTGAGCAAGACCTGCTCTCGAGGATAGGAGGCCTGGAGGTCAGGGACAAGAAGGATGTTTCCAAAGGGCTTTTCCATGCGGAAGTTGTGGAGTACGATCCATACAGGTCAGAACCTCCTTCAAGTGCACTACAAGATTTAGCGTTGCCTAGGAGTCTTGCTGCAGACGACATTGCGAGCTCCTGACTGACCCAAACTCCACCACAGTCCCACCGAGTTCTACCTCATCCGCCTCCCCACCCCCCTCGCTCCCTCTACCCAGCAAACCCTAAGCATAACCTACACCGTCCTCTCCGCCCTGCACCCCCTCCCCGCCGAGATCAACCAGATGGACCAGCAATACGTACATTACACCTTCAACGCCTATACGCCCTCCGCCTACGAAACCAGCAAACAGAAAACCAAGCTCAAATTCCCCACCACCAGCATCCCCGACTACACCAAGCTCCCCGCCCCCCTCAACGCCGACGGCAAAGAAGACCCGCAGAGGCAAGGCACGACATTCACCTACGGCCCCTACGACAACATCCCGGCGGGCGCCGCCATGCCCGCGAGCGCGCGCTACGAGTTCACGAAGCCGCTGCTGCACTGCACGCTCCTCGAGCGCGACATCGAGGTGTCGCACTGGGGCGGCAACCTCGCCACGGAGGAGCGGTACTGGCTCGGCAACCGCGGCGCCACGCTCAAGAATCACTTCTCGCGGGTTTCGTGGCAGATGACGCAGTATGCCAATCCGCCGACGTCCGCGCTGAGGGAGTTGAAGGTGCCGCTGAGGCCGGGGAGTATGAATCCGTACTTCACGGATGATATTGGGAATGTGAGCACGAGTCGGTTTAGGAGTGGGGTGAGGGAGGCGATGTTGGAGTTGCGGCCCAGGTATCCGGTTTTTGGGGGGTGGAAGTATAGTTTTAAGATTGGTTGGGATGCGGAGTTGAAGGACTTTTTAAGGAGGTTGAAGGCGGGCGAGGGGTATGTGCTCAAGGTGCCGTTTTTGGAGGGGCCGAAGATGCCGGAGGGGGTGGAGTATGAGAGGGTGGAGGTTAGGGTTATTCTGCCTGAGGGCGCGAAGTGAGTACCACACCTGCGTGGAGCGGATACGCGGACATGGCGGGCTTGAAGGCATGGGGACTAATGCTGCTTCAGGAACATCAAGTTTGAGACTGCCGTGCCAATTGTTGGCCACGCCGAATTGACGCATCGAACTTTTATGGATACCATTGGCCGCCCGACTCTGCAGCTTACAGCTCTTAACGTTGTCGACGAGTGGCGGGACAAGGACATCGTCGTGAGTCTCACTATCACAGATGGCGACATGCCGTGGTCATTGATATTGACATCGTTGGCAGGTTACATATGACTACCCATGGACAGCCGGCTTCCGCAAACCTCTCACCATTGTCGCAGCCGTTTTCAGTGTGTTCGCAGCCGCTTGGGTCATTGGGAGTCTAGACGTCAGCATTGGGAGGAGCAAGAAGGCGTGATCTGTACAACATAGACTGGTTCTCTAGTTCTCAGATATGAGAGTAGTCTGTTTAAAAGCAAACCCCACATCTCAAGGCTGTCCTCCCTGCACTCTTGTACAAATACAAACCCCCCCTCTCAAGCTCGCTCATATTCCAGCGCATTGCCCCCAACAATCACAAAAAACTTTAATGCCTCTTCGTCAGCCCCTCAACCCCCCACCCCCACCCCCACCACTCCTAAGCCTAAACCCAAAGCTCACCGCAACCGCCACAAACAGCCCCATACACAGCGCACTAGGCCCCCACTTATCATGATACGTGACCGCCCTACGTTTCCTAATCTTATCGACACGCCACAAGTACAGTCCCATACTGTAGAACAGCGCGGCGCAGGCGACGATGGTGAAGGCCCAGGCGCTGGCGAGCGAGACGCGGTCGCCGAAGTTGAGCAGCGTGGCGGCGATGCTGCCCAGGATGATGCTGAACTCGAGCCACGAGAGGAAGGTGCGCTCGGCGGCGAAGAAGACTTTTGGTTCCACGCGCACGGGGACGTGGATTCCTAAGAGGACAGGGTTAGTATATGGATGGAGATGATGGGGAAATGGGATGGAGGGAGCTCACGTTTCCCTTTCGGCGCCTTGAACCGCTTTGCCTCGCCTAAGTACTTGGGCATGCCCATGTTGGCGCCGGCGTCGGGCAGCGCCATTGTTTTGGGGGCCGGCATGACCTTCTTCAGCACGTCCATCACCTTCTCCCCGGCATCCTCAAGATGTTTTTGCACCAGCTTGACCCTGTACTTCCACCCTCCCACCCGCCTCGCCTCTTCAAGGTCATCCTCTTCGTCCTCGGAGTCGTAAAGCGGATAATCTCCATCCGCCGCAGTCACCGGCTGTGCCGCAATCCGCTCCTCAATATCCAACTCATTCCTACCAGCCGCGTTACGATCGGGAGTGCCTTCCAGCGCACCATAATCCCTCCTTTGCTCCTCATCATGCGCCTCCATAGCTTCTCTCGCCTCCCTCAGGCGCCTCAGGTCCTCGCTATCCTCCGTCTGCTCACCGTCCGGCAGCGTCGGCAACGCGTCCTCATCATCCGTATCATCATCCAGATTCCCACTCGTCGACACGTCCGCGCTCTGCCCGGGCCTCTCAATGCCAAACCGCCGCTGCACTGGCTTCCGAATATCCGTGTCCATCTGCGGCATCCAGAACGGCAGCAGGTGGATCCGGTTCGGATGCAGGGTCGCGGTGCCGTGGATGAACTTGCTGAACTTCGGCACGGCTTCGACGAGGTGGGAGGCCGTAAGGTCGCGGATCCACTGCGGCGGCTCCTGCCCTGCCTGCGTCTGCAGCTTCACCTCGAGCACCGCGTAGGGGAAGCGCTCGGTGTCTTCAGGCGGGAGTTGGGAGAAGGGGTAGTCGATGCCGATGTCCATGCGGCGCCAGTTCTTGCCGGCGCGCTGGCGGCCGTCCAGGTTGTCCTCGCGCACCATGGTGAGTTCGGTGTCCAGGCTGATGCGCACGCGCGCGTCGCCGGGGAGCTGGAAGGCCGTGCGGTTGTAGAAGGTGCGTGTGACGGGGACGAGGTGGCGGGTGATGACGCGGTATTGGATCTCGCGCGCGAGCTGCTCAAGGTCGGAGATCTCTTTCTCGGACTTCTTGCCTTCTTTGCGCATCTTTTCGAAGACGGAGGCCACGGTCATGCGGCCGGAGAGGAAGGCGTTGACGTTCTTTTCTTTGAGGGCGAAGCGTGCCTTGACGGATTTCTCGCCCGTCCAGTCTTCGCGGTGGGTTTTGCGCTCAACAAAGATGGTGTCGGTGTCCATGCCGCCGTACCAGCGGAGGCGGATGGCTTCGGCACCTTCGGTCTTTTTCAGACGGCCGGTGTAGAGCTCCCATGTTTCTGGGTTGTCGTAGTAGATGGAGGAGATGGCGGAGTCTTTTGGATCGAACTCTTTGCTCGCATTGAAGACCAGGACAGGTAGATGCTGTACGAAGTAAGTATGGATGGTTCGGGAGACTGGAGAAGCACTTACTTTAAGGATTATGAGCTTGAGCTCGGTAATGTTGTCTGGATGCACCCAGTACTTCGTCGTCTGCCGAACAAAATTCTGCTGGCCGCCACCTGCGGACGAATCGCCTTTAGAAGGGCTGCCTCTCGTTCGTACTAGGTCGTAGAGCCTCGAGAGTGTAACTACGAAGGCGTCATAATTGTCTTTGAAGAAAGGTTTCGCTCTTAGACGCGCCGCGAACACTGGCTTCAGATGCCATGTGGTTTGTTTCTACCGGGTATATCAGCGATTATGCTCGCAGATCTGGTGCAGACGTCCTCCTTAACCCACATCATGCTTCTTGATGATCTTCTGAAACCCCGTATAATTCAGCTGCGTGAACTTGGCCAAGTCATGTACATCAGCAATGATGTCGCTCAAGTCCTCCTCCAGCAGCATAAATTCCTCTTCACTGGGTCTGTCCGTCTGCCCATCTCTCTGCTCTTCTGCAGCCCGCTGCCGAGCAATCACATCGTTGACCTCCTTCTCCGACGCCTTTATCCTGCGCACGATCTCCTGGCTCTTGACCTTCTGGAACGTAAAGACCTTATCCAGCTCCTCCTCGAGCTGCCTCACGAAACGCTGCTCATCCTCTTCCGTCCATGGTTTGCGCCTGGGCTTCGGGTTTTCTGGCGTGGGTTCGGTCTCGTAGTCTGTGTTGAGAGCGTCTTTGAGGTCGTCGTAGGAGATGTAGTAGTAATACCAGTTTTGAATCAAGGATGTACGAAGCTGCTGACCGAATCTGATAGGTCAGTCAGGCGACTGGGAGGTGGAAGTCCCGCCGAGAGGAATGCCTTACCTCATGCTGCACCGACAGGCAATTGGAGCTACAAAGACTGTCAATTAGATTCCTCTGGGGTAAACAGAGCAGGAATGTATGTACACGAAGTCTAAATCTCCAAAGTTGACCGTCTAAAACGTCAGAGGGAGTTGGTGAAGGGCCATGGCAGTCTTGGCAGAGAGCCGTTCCGTCAACGAATCGAAGTTTGCGATTGAAGCACGCACGCCTCGACGATCAACATCGGAGAGTAGATATGAATCTGTTGCGTCTCAACAACGGTAAAGGCCTTTCATTCATGATCATTTGTACATATTGGTAGACGTTTGATGGAAACATGATATAGATGTCTTCTCAGCCACAAACTGTTCTCAAACATTCCACAATGTCTTCGATCCTCTCTCAGTCAGCAGCTCATCTTCCGCATTCTGCACAGAGCAATGTACGCATGTTCCTACCACAAGATGCTCTCATTCTTGTACCTGCAGACGTCTAAATCATCGCTCCTTTCAAGTCGACTCAGACGGAGTTCCTGGGTTAAAAGCCTCTCCATACTTATGCGAAGAATCTATCTCGACCGAAAACTTCAACGAACATCTAGACGGCGGCATTGGGGCGAATCTATCGTCCAAGTCAGAGGATGATACTCGGTGTAACACTATGCAAGGACACTGGACTTACCGTATCCGCCACTGTTGCAAGAAGCGTTTCGCAGCTCTCCATAACGCGGCTTAGGAGCATCCTGAAGTGGTACCGAGCACCTTCATTCAGCTGGACTTCTGGGATGCCCAATCGTCGGCGAGCAGCAAGTGGTCGTCCATCGTGATGCAAAGTGTTATCTTCGTTGTTGAACAAGACAACTGCGTTTCCAGGACCTCCATCGAATTCCACTTCTATTGTAGGGCGCTTAACAACCCATGGAGCGAG
>JAKLMF010000488.1:0-14997 GCA_022813555.1 Botryosphaeria agaves | reverse complement strand
TCGCGGCGCCGCGCGCGTGCGGGCGGCTCGGGGCTAGGGCCGGCGCCACGCGCGTCGCGCTCGGAGGGCCGGGGCTGCCGGACGCGCTGCTCCTAAGGGCGCGCGCGTCGAGGGGGTGGCGGGTGGTGGAGGGCTTGTGTGAGCCGAGTCTCTTTACGAGTCTGAATGCGCAGGCGCGGCTGGTGGAACGGGATCGCGCTGTGAGGGGCTGGTGGGGGAGGTGTGGGGATGGCGGGTGGAGGGTTGGAGTTGTGGGGGGGAAGAGGGAGGGGGTGGGCGGGGGGTTGAAGCGGGTGCTGGAGGGGGTGGTGGATCCGAGGGCGTTGGTGAAGATGCCTGCGGACGGGTGGGTGGAGGGAGCGGGGTGGGCGATGCTTGAGGAACGTCCGGACGGGGTGGCGGCGGTGGTGCGATGGTTCTTAGAGGAGACAGAGGAGTGACAGGGTTGAGGGGGTGAGTTTGCGTACGGCTCTGGTGGGTGGAGGATAGCCATGGTATGTGCTGTTTATTCCAGCATATGCATTCTTATATACATGAATCCATCTGCACGGGTTGTTGTTGCTTGAAGGACTGCGTGCAGTGGGGGACATTCGGAACTCGAGAGGAGCAGTAACATCAAGAATATGAACGGGGTCTATAACAGTCAGCGGATTAACCTAAGGGGTGAAGTCGACAAGTTCACTTAGGACATCCTCAGCATACTGCATCTCCTCCAGCAAACCTGACTAGACAATTGAGCGAAAGATCAATAAGCTGCATAGCAAGTAGCTGGCCTCGCTTTGTGAGGACAGCCTCAAGACTGTCGATGACCTGCTGAAGAAGGGTGGTCATCATACGTATTGAAATCACCAGGAGTACACTGCTGATAGAGAAGTGAGGGGGTCAGGGCCAGCCCAACTGCATTAAGGTCTAGACATTACGTAGATAGAACGAAGACAGAAGCAAGAACAGAACCATGACAATGAGAGACAGAGACATGAACAGCAGAGGACAACTAGAAACAACTCCGGCACAACACCACTCCTACACCCTCACATACACCAGCAGATATGCCTGAAAATCCTTAGGCGCCTGCAACAAGTCCCTATCACTTGCCCTCTGGGCACTGCCGTCGTTGACATACATCACGCCATCGGGACAAGTGAAGACACCCTTGTAGTGCCCTCCCTTGAGTTCGCCCCCGTGGAACACCACAGACACCAGCTTGTACAGAAGCTTGTCCTCCCTGCGCGCCTTCGCCATGGCCTGGTACTCCGTCAGGTCGAGCGTCATGTCATACCCGACGTGGCCCTTGACCTTTTTGACCCTGCCGTAGAGGTCGGCCTCGAAGCGGCCGAGCTCGAGGAGCAGGATCTCCGGGCCAGCGAGAAAAGTCCTCTTGTTGCGCCGCTTCTGGTACTTCCCGCCGGCCGCGCAGCCCGGTTCGGAGCACTTCGCCTCGACGATCTCGCCTTCGAAATGCCGCTTGATGTACTGGTCGATGTGGAGATTTCTGCCGGCATTGGTGATGTTGATCTCCAGCATGGACTCCCATTGCGGAGGCGGTGCGCCGCGGTATTTGCAGCCGCCGCACTCCCAGCCGGTCTGGACGCGGTGGCCGAAGAGATCTTCACATGTGCGTTTCCTGAGTATTGCGTTAGCGAGGGAATTGCAGGAAAAGAGTAAGAGGGAGAAGATGCAGCGAGAAATCATGACTTACGGCAGACTCTTCTCAGCGACCATTCTGTTGAGCATCCACATAACAAACTCCGGCGCGTCAGCTTGCCGTCCGTCTACCGCCTCCCAAGCAGGGAAAGGACGCTGGGGCTGGTCCCCAATATGATCCACTGTATTGTCGAACCTATCGACTTCATTCCGAGCAAGCTGTCTGTCAGGTTGAGCGGAAGTTGGGGCGCTTTGCCAGTATCTGTGACTGAGCCTCCTGAGTGCGCACGCTAAGCAGCCTTTCGGGTCAATGCATTTGCAGTGGGTTTTTGTTTTGGCACTTGAGTTCTGAGGTTGCACGGCTCGAGCAGCAGAGGCCTGCGTCGCGGGCGGTTTTGCGGGTGGGTGACCATCTAGCCAATTGAGGAAGATTGGAATATGCAGCAAGGACTGCATCACCGTTCGACGGTAGCAATAGTTGCCGGAATTGTAGAGACCTTGAGACCTCTTTCCTGCTGCCCTGTTCGG
Source organism: Botryosphaeria agaves (assembly GCA_022813555.1). Lineage (NCBI taxonomy): Eukaryota > Fungi > Ascomycota > Dothideomycetes > Botryosphaeriales > Botryosphaeriaceae > Botryosphaeria > Botryosphaeria agaves. The sequence goes on along the minus strand of JAKLMF010000488.1, from coordinate 12,825 downwards.
CCAATCCTTGGATATCTTCGCGATCCTCCTAGCCTGTAACAATAAGCCTGAATCCGCTAATTGCAATGCATCATCAACACTTACCTTCGGAGTAGGCGCGGCTGCCGTATCAACAGTATTCCGAGACCTGAGCTTCATATCGGCGGTGGCTGTCAAATGCGTAGCGGAAACAAATTGTACAGGACGACTAAGGAGAATTGCGAGCTTCGAACGCGCAGCCGACGATGGTGACTGATGCTGGCCAGCAGCTACTCTTTCCAAAGATGAAGAAATGATAGGAATTACACTTCGTACAGTCTCCAAAGACACAGGAAAATGCTTCTGACCTGCAGAGAAAGAAGAGGCGCGATGCGAACGAGAAAAGTTGTCTGGTCCAGGACGACGGCGGTGTCTGAAGGGCCTTTTATGACGGCCTTTGATGTCGGCCGCCATTGTGCGTTGGAATCCCATTGTCACGACCATTGTCAATAGCTCCTATTGCTCTTTCACGCCTGCCAGTAGGGCTTGCGCACGTTTCAACTCCTACAAAAGGCGTTTTGACAAACAATAGCCACGACAATGAACAAGCAAGAAGGTTTCCCGATCTGGAAGTGAAAGCCCTCAGCCCGATGTGAAATCTTCCCAGATGCTCTTTCTGCTCTTCAGGGAGCGCAAGATACGGCCTCGAATAGATTGGAAATACGATTACAATAGACAAGAATGAATAGACTATACAAATCGTAGCGGAGCACCGCTACAGCTATCGAACGATACGTCGCAGACATTGAGGCGTATACCGGGAAAGCGTATTATGCTCTTTTTTTAAGAGAGGGGATGAGTAAGCTGGCGTCGCATGCCCCTCTGTAAGCAGAAGATATCGCTGAATCGTAAGCGCTCTGTCAGTAGAGGATGGGCAGGAATATTGCTGTGTTGAAGAGTTGTAGAAATTATTTCTAGAAAAGATGCGGCTCCCCATCAAGGTTGCTTGGCGGACGGCCACACCCGCGGCGATCTCGACCCAATCTTTATTTTTGATCTTGCTGCGTCACGCCATGCGACCACCCGCTCCGTGACTCTCGCCTTGAACATGGCCGGCGATGACGAGCAGCGAGGCGAGGAGTATGAAGCCGAGCATGTACACGCAGTATACGAGCAGATAGCCTCGCACTTCTCCTCGACTCGGTACAAGGTGTGCGTCTTGTGCACCTCCGCAACCCGCGCCCGCGCTGACTGTACCAGCCATGGCCGATAGTCGAGCACTTCCTTCGTGACCTGCCGGATGGATCCATTGGCCTCGACATAGGGTGCGGCAATGGGAAATACCTCGCCGTGAACCCGCGGGTCTTCATCATCGCCTCGGACCGGTAGGTCAGCTTGTCTCTTGTCACATAACCGGAGTTGAGATAGGTACGGCGCGCTTATTGCTAGTACCAGATCGACGAACCTGACGAAGATCGCAGCAAAGCATCAGCCGCACGCCGCGGTGGTTGCAGACAACCTGCATCTGCCTCATGTCCCATCGAGTTTCGACTTTGCGATCTCAATTGCGGTTGTGCATCATCTGTCCACTCCATCTCGGCGCATCGAGGCAGTTAGGGCGATCCTGGACATGCTGAGACCGCCGCCGGCGGATAGTGTAGGAGCAGACAGGAGAGCAGATGGTGTTGTCGGCGGAAAAGCTTTGATATACGTGTGGGCTCTTGAGCAGAAAGACAGCAGAAGAGGATGGGATGAAGGGCACGAACAGGACATCATGGTACCTTGGGTCATGAAGGGGTCAATCCAAGGCCAGGGTGACAAGTCTCGAAGAAGTGGAAAGCACAAGCGGGAAAAGACACAAGCTGCTTCCCAAGAGAGTTCAGTGCCTGTCAAGACGGATGGCGCAGAAAGCAATGAGGTGGCTGAAAAGCCTGCTGCCGAAGAGTCCAGGACGTACCAGCGATACTACCACCTGTACAGAAAGGGTGAGCTCGAGCATGACATTGTTGAAGCTGGTGGCATGGTCCTGGAGTCCGGCTATGAGAAGGACAACTGGTGGGCGATCGCTGAACGGAGGTCTCGAACACACACACACACGGAATGCCAAAGAAGAACGTGACCTTGAAAAGGCGAGGGTTGAAGGAGGCCGCTTAGGTCGCTTGACTGACCGACCCTCTATGCGGAGCCGGTGATAAACTACCTCTAGACGGGTTAGACGTTGATCCAGTCCAAATCTGCAACGGCGTCTTCGGACCCGCGGTTCTCTTATTGCACCCAGCTGCACTGGCGACTTGTGCAGGTCTCCGAGCACCTCCACTTAACCCGGATTTGTGCACCAGCTGTCCAAATCGTTGATGCGGAGCTGTACGTGGTGTCGATAGCTCTGTAGATTACCCGAGGCAGTTGTCAATCTCACGATCGGCCATAGCAGACTCATTAGGACCATCATCACTGTCCTCGTGATGTCGACAGGGAATGTAAACCCACTCAAGCCCCTCTCTTGACCCTCGGCGTCGGCGTCCATCTCTGCTTCACGACCCCCTCTTTGCTCCTCCCACCACTCCCACCAAAAGCCCCACCCATCCCATCCCGTCTCACAGGCGTCCCAATCCTCCCCAACAGCCTCTGCGCCGCCGGTGTCAATCCCGCCCTAGCCCCAGCCGTCATCCCACCTCTAACTCCCGGCGTCCCACCACCCCTCGCAAACGGTGTATTCACCGCAAACCTCGGCGTCTTCCCCTGCCCCAGCCCCTCTCCCCCCACCTCCCCCACCCTCTTCCCCCTCGCACTCCTCTCCACCATCCTGAAATGCAACTCCTCCCTCCGACTCCTCTCCCCAATCGCAAACGGATTCCTCCCCCCATCCCCCCCACCCAGTCGCGCCAACAGCGCCGCCGTATCCAACCCCTCCTCCTCCTCGTCCTCCCCCGGCACTCCAAGCTCGCTGGGCGTGGGCTCCGCATCGACAAACGCGTACCCATTAACCCTAGGCGTCTCACTGCCGTCGTAGCCCGGGTCGCTCGCGCTGGGCCGGGGACGGCCCGCGATGGCGGCGTCGACAGCGGACATGGAGGGTGACGGCGGCACCTTGTCCTCGTCTCCTTCGGTGGACGGGGCGGGGAGACGGGTGTTGGCGTGCAGGACGGCTTTGGGGCCCATGTTCGATGCTGCTTCGGCGGCTTGCGCGATGGTGGGGTGCGTGTCTTCGATGGAGGAGGGGGTGAACATGAAGGCATTGCGGGGGGCGGAGGGGCGGGTGGAGACGCTGGCGGGGCGGTCGTCGAGGTTTTCGGAGAGAACGAGTTCTTTGGAGGTGTTGGATTTGGAGGATTCGAGGAGGTTCGCTGAGCGGGCGCGGTGGGCGATTTGGCGCGCCGAGGGGATTTTGTTGCCGTTGTGGAGCCAGGCGTACTTCTCTGCGCGCTTGGTGTTTTGCTTGTCGAGGAGGGAGTTGAAGCTCTCGTTGTCTTCGGAGGTGTATTTGGCTTGAAAGTTGGTGAGGCTCATGTTCAGGTCGACTTTTGGCTGCTGCAATGTCGAGCCCGTGCTGATTTCTGAGTCGGCTACGGACATTGGTGTCGCTCCAGTCCATCCTCGAGGCGTGTCCCCTGCTCTTCCCACCATAGGTGTCATACTGGTTCCTCTCCTCCCACGTAGTCGCCGTCCTTCAGGCCCTGGCGTCATGACCTCTGTCAGTTTCCTCCCCGCTTCGGCGATCCAACCCCTGTCTCGCGACTCTATTGCGTCTAGGTATTCTTGTTGTGTCTGTGTTTCTAACAAGCCCGGGAAGAAGTCCCGTGCAATGATGTGGGACAGAGCGTCGATGTAGGTGTCTTCGTCTAGTACTGTAGCAGGTCTCTTTATCCGTTTGGGAGGCGGCGGTGGAGGCATTAGTGCGCTATCAGCGGAGCGCTTAGTGAGCGCTTGCGAGCTCTCTGAAGAGGCCATAGCGATTTAGATGGCCTCTTGCCAGTCAAATCCTTCGTAGGTGTACCTAGGTGGAGAGTGGTGATGTAGAAGGCGTGACAGATTGTGAATGGGAGGAATGTTGGAAATGACTCGCTAGCGCTGGAACAAGCCACGCTTGCGCCTCAGCCTCATTCAGCCCTACCCGTCGGCGTCGCTATCCAAATCTACACCGTTCACACCAGCAGACTACGATGATGCACAAACGTTGAGCCAGCAACACGCTCGACCGACTATCAAAACATTCATAGACGCTACAAGGGAGGATTACGACATCCAGCGCTATCTCACAGCGCAATTCTCATTGCACCACCACCATCACCATGGCCGCAGACACAGCAATGTCAGATGCCCACCCCTCCACTCCCCCCTCCCCCTCCCCCTCCCCCACCCGAGACGCCGCAACCCTCAAGCGCAAACACCCCAACGCCGCCCAAACCCACACGACTCACACCCTCCGCGCCCCCCAATGGACCTACCTCCACCTAACCCTCCACCCCTCCCCTCCCCCCTCCAGCACCACCCCTTCCCCCCCCCTCGACCCAATAACAGCCCGCCAACATCTCACCGCTGCGCTGAACCAGTTCCTCGGGCTCACGGGTACGGCGATTCCAGTCGATTTCTTGAAGATTGAGGGGCGCGATGTGTGGATCCGCGTGCCGCGCGAGGATGGGAGCGCGGTCGTTGCGGCGGTGAGTGGGTGGGTGGGGGCGGGCGGGACGGTGGGGTGGAGGGTGAGGAATAGGGGGGAGTGGCTGGGGGCGTTGGTGGGGGGGGATGGGTCGGATCTGTTTGGGGACTGAGGGTTTCCATAATGTTCTGGTTAGGACATTTTGACGTGGTGTTCGTGGTGGCGGGAGTGGGGAGCTGGGAAGCGAGTGGGTTGTTCTCTGCAGGAAGAGCCAAGGGGAAGGCTCGCGAGTTTTGATGAGTGGTATTGAGGGATGCGTGTTGGTGCGGAAGTTGACGTCTCTAGGGCATCCGCGTTGTCCGCTTGACAGCTGGGAGTGCTTACAACAAGCGTTCCATTAGGGGACATGTGAATCTCGTGACGAGCTGCGGTCGCTGGTAGCCCCGCTACACCTCAAGGAACAGTCCAACAGCAGAAAGGCTATGACGCACAAGACGATTGACTCGGGAGGGAGCGAAAGAGATTTCAGTAAGGGTTGAATAGGGAGACAGCTGCTGGGATACGTGACGTTGCAGCGAGAAGGATGCCTCACGCTTTTGGTCCCTGGCTGGCCTGGAGTGATGCACGCTCCGGAAACCAAACAGAGAGTTGCCTACGATAAACAATATACGAAAGCCGTGAATATTATCCAGGCATATAGATACACTTTGCCCGCATCAAAGCGCTCCGTTTTGCTCTTACGATGCCACTGGTGCTCGAGTGTGCCAGTGTCGCAAGTATCGGCCGCTGAATGAACGCCATCAAGCCGGCTATGATCATTTGATGTTCAACGCCAGCTTGAAAAATGTCGTGTATGGTACAGAAATTGAACGCATTTGCCTCGGCATTGGCTGGTTCAACCGCAGTGTCCGTCTACGGTGCTTGGGTGTCCTGAGGTTTATCGGAGGTCTTAGCGTGCTTGTGCTCTTTCTCCTTCTCAGCCTTGAAGTGCTTGCCCGCCTTTCGGTCCTTCTCCTCCTGCTCCTTGATGTACCGCTCGCGCTCTTTGATCTTGCGCTCTTCAGCCTCGACCATGTCTGTACATCATTAGTGGTGATCTATTGAGACGTACTCACTCCCATCTCGGCAGTACATACCTCTCCATTGGTCCTCGCCCGCGTACCTCTCATGGTGGATCTTCTTCTCGATGATGTGCTTGTGTGTCGGATCGTTGGGATCTATAATCTTAACCGTTTCCCACCGACCTTGGCCTTTGCCGGCGTCGTTGGCCTCAATCGCAAAACTCGCTACCAGCACCGCGAGGGTCAAGCCCTGAGCATACACACGCGCCTGCACGAGTTTCTGCTGGCCTGTAATGTAAGGGTTTCGGCCGACCAGTCCGAACGCAACACCCATGGATGCGACCCATGATCCAAAGACGATGCCGTAGCGGTTCTCCTTGCCCCAGTCCTTGATCCGTTCCGTGGTGCTCTTCTGCGATTCTATTTGCTGTTGGAGGGTGGTAGACTGGTCTTGGAAGCTCTTCCTGTTGGGGTTGCGTTCGACCTCGTAGTTACGTGAAGCGCGGTCAGCGGCGATAATGGCTGTGCGATAGTGTTGTCAGCCGGCGCACGACTTCAATGAGAACGGTGTGTATAAGGCTTACCAGAGAAGATACCGGCGGACATGCCCAAGAAGACGCGAAATTGGGGTGTGAGACCGCGGAAGGTGGAGAATCTCTGGCTGGCGCCCCAGACAGCTGCGGTGCCCAAGCCCAGGCCTACAGCGCCGCCCAGCAGGCCACCCTTAACTGTTGCACTACCGCGTTGTTAGCTGGCTGGAGCTCTCTCCTTGCTGTTCGCGCTCTTGCACAGGTATAGAAGCATGTGACGTACTTGTAATGCGCCTGCTCCTCCTCTTTCGTGAGGATCTTCATGGCGGCGAGGAGACTGAGCCGACCAAATGTGTGTAGAAATTGGACGGGATTCTGTCCAGGTCAGAGGATGCGGAGAGCGTTGGATGAGTTGCGGAGACGGCTACGTGACTTTGCAGAAGCCCCGATAGATGTGTTTTGTCGTCGTGACGTAGCGCCCGCCGCGGAGCAAGTTCGCTCAGTCAGCAGCGGGCCGTACCCGACATGTCTCTCATCTACTCCTACTGCAGTAGTTGGCAGCGTCCAGCATACGTGCAAACCGTTATATCTGCTATGCGCCATCCCATTGAGACTCCGAACTGCTCGCATCTGAGGTTGCCATGTTCGTCTCGCCGCCAGGGTTTAGCAACTCGCAGCTGTTGACTCTAGTGATATCCCGAGAGCTGCTTGCCGGGCACCTCGTATTATCGCCAGTTCATGCAAGGCTTCCGCCTCGGTAGAGAAAACCACATGAATTGACACTGCTCCGATCTCAAAGAAGACGCAAGGTGGCATGCTTCAGTAGTCTTCGAGGGTAGGTGCAATCGATACTGGTGGCGCCTTTGAAAAAGAAACACATCCACAACACCTGGCTGATCTTTCCTTTGAATAAATGCATTGCCAGCTGTAAATCGCCTGCAAGCTTTCTCCTTAATCATCCAATGCCAGCAGTGGATGATCTAGCGGGTTGGGAACATTCTCCACATTCGACACTATCACGTTTGGACGCGTGCTACCAAAAGCACCCGACGCGTCCAGGTGTGAACCTCCAATGCCAAAGTGCCAAGCCATCCATCATCCTCCCTGAATATAAACATAATGCTGCCACTCGAAGTTGTGCTGAGTTCGTTGAACCAGCAGTATCCATGCCGTGAGTCGCAGATACAACAGCTTGCTGCGTTGTATACAGTATGCAGTCACAACCCTATTTCTCCGAGTTATAGTGCTGACTGACCTGAACAGTCGTTCGCATGTCCCTCAACCCTCGTTGTCCATGGTGTCGAAGCCACCGGGAAGAGCTCAATTGTCAAGAGCGTCCTGTATGCAAGCAAGATTCCATACACCGTGATCAGTTCGAGAGAATGCATTACCGGCCGTCACCTCCTCGAGCGCACCGTCGCATCATGCCTAGACGCAGTGGCCGCAGCTTCTGAGATGGACATCGACCGGGGCCCGTACAATCGATGTGAAAACATCAGCGCTCTATCAGTCCACCTCCAGCGTCTGCTCGAAGGGAGGGGCCGGTTTGTGCTGGTGTTCGACGGCATAGACCGGCAGAGGGAAGCACCGCCGACACTGCTACCAGCACTGGCACGCTTTGGAGAGATAGTACGCTCAAACTCAAGCTTCACGAGCCGTGCATGCTTACAATCCCGCAGATACCCAATCTAAGCATAACCTTCGTAATAAGCGTCCCGCGTCCCCACTTCCTCCACGCAACCGGCGTCCCCCACATCTACTTCCCACCCTATACCCGCGACCAATCCATCCGCATTCTCTCTCTGTCTCCTCCGCGCATCTTCCTCGAGCCGCCCTCGCCACCCGTCCAGTACACCGACGAAGAAGCCGCCGAAGATGACGAATGGGTCTGGTCGCGGTTTCTGGCCGCCGTGTGGGATTCGCTGGCGAAAGGGGCAGCCCGTGATGTCGTGAGCTTCCGTGCGGTTGCGGAGAAGCTCTGGCGGCCGTTTGTTGCGCCGATTGTGGGCGGCACGTATGGGACGAGGGATTTTTCGCGGCTTATGATTGCGAAGAGGACGCTTTTCCAAAGCGAGGATGTACTGGTTGAAAGTGTGGTGCTTAGGGCTGCAGATGGAAGCAAGAGTACACAGTCGAAAGGTGAGAGCGTTTGCTGTTGCCCTCCTGCAGTGCGTGTGTTGATGGCTGTAGTCACGCATGACCTGCCTTACTACTCCAAGTACCTGCTCTGCGCAGCATACCTGGCTTCGTACAACCCCGCTCGGCAAGATCCGATATACTTTATGAAGAGCAGCGAGAAGAAGAGAAGGAAAAGGGGCGGAGCTACCGTGGCAGGCAGAATGGCAAAGCACAGGAAGGTCAGTCACTTCCCCTCTATTTTCCGTCCCACCAGTTTTGACCTTGAATAGATTCCTCGCAATCTCCTGACGCCATCCCCTTTCCCGCTTGATCGGCTGTTAGCGATCCTCCATGCTATCATCCCACATCAGGTTCCTCAAACTGCGGACATCTACACGCAGATCGCCACACTGACATCCCTCCGGCTCCTGCTGCGAAGCGGTGCGGGTGGAGCGGACGTTCTCGACGCTGCATGCAAGTGGAGAGTGAACTTTGGCTGGGAATACGTCGCTGCGCTGGGACGTAGCGTGGGATTTGAGATCCACGAGTACCTTGCGGGCGGCGAAGTATAAGCTCAAAGGCTCAATTACAAGCTCTAAGAAACAGATGGGCGGCGGAGATAAGAAGGCAGATACGGAGATAGCCACAGAGAGCATGAGAGAACGTGACGAGAAGGAAAACGTCGTACCAGAGGAACAATTCAATGCAGCACACGAAAACGTTATGATTAAAATTCCCCACAGTATCATTGAGACACTCCGCCCTTGAGATCATTATGCTTAGAGTACTTCATCCTGATGGATGTCTGATTAGGTATGGACATTGGCGATCGGCTTATGACGCCAGAGCTCAGTGGCGCCGCGGCAACACCCTCCGCTGCTGTCAAAGCGATATTGTCCAGATGCTCATCATGACGAATTCCATCCCTAACAACTTTCCCATCTTTTGCTTCTTTACGCCCTTCCCTCCTCCTCACATCTATCCTCCCTCTTCCATCTCGAGCAAGCGTACATGCTCTCCCGAGCCCTCGCCCGCACACCCGGCATCACCATCACCACCATAGGAACCCACCAGACCCGCCGTCTCGTCCAAATGGCCAGCCATCTCACCAACGGCACCAGCGCCGTTACCAATGGCGCTGCAACAGACAGCGACGCCTCCTCCGGCCACACTCTCAAAGACCTCCCCAAATCCAACAGTTTCACCACCCACCTCCCCCCCGACCCCGCCTTCCCCACGCCCGCCAAATCCCACTCCGCCCCGCGCGAAACGCTGGGCCCACGCCTAGTAAAAGGCGCGCTATACACCTACGTGCGCCCGGAGCCGACCCTCGCCCCCGAACTCCTCGCCGTCAGCCCCGCCGCCCTCCGTGACCTCAACATCCTGCCCTCGGAAGCGCAAACCGAAGAATTCAAGCAGTTCGTCGCCGGCAACACCCTCCTCACCTACGACGAAGACAAAGACGAAGGGATATACCCCTGGGCCCAGTGCTACGGCGGCTACCAATTCGGCCAATGGGCCGGCCAGCTCGGCGACGGCCGCGCCATCTCCCTCTTCGAGACCACCAACCCCAGCGGCACGCGCTACGAGCTGCAGCTCAAGGGCGCGGGCCGCACGCCCTACTCCCGCTTCGCGGACGGCAAGGCCGTGCTGCGCAGCAGCATCCGCGAGTTCGTGGCCAGCGAGCACTTGCATGCGCTGGGGGTGCCGACGACCCGCGCGCTGAGCCTTGTGCTGTGCCCCAGGGCGCGCGTGCAGAGGGAGCGCATGGAGCCGGGGGCCATTGTGTGTCGGTTTGCGCAGAGCTGGTTGAGGATTGGGACGTTTGATCTGCTGAGGGCGAGGGGCGACCGCGGGTTGATTAGGAGGCTGGCGACGTATGTGGCTGAGCAGGTGTTTGGGGGATGGGAGAGCCTGCCGGCTGCTGTGGATGGCAAGGCGGAGGGGGCGGATGTGGAGCGGGGGGTTGCCGCGCAGGAGGTCCAGGGCGAGGGGAAGGAGGCGGAGAATCGGTTTACGAGGCTGTATAGGGAGGTTGTGAGGAGGAATGCGAAGACGGTCGCGCATTGGCAGGCGTACGCGTTCACGAACGGCGTGCTGAATACGGATAACACGAGCATCTTTGGGTTGAGCATCGACTTTGGGCCGTTTGCGTTTGTGGATAAGTTCGATCCGACGTTTACGCCGAATCATGATGATCACATGCTGAGGTATAGCTATCGCAATCAGCCGACTATCATCTGGTGGAATTTGGTCAGGCTTGGGGAGGCGCTGGGGGAGCTGATTGGGGCTGGCGCGAAGGTGGATGAGGAGGAGTTCGTTGAGCAGGGGGTGAGGAAGGAGTTTGCGCCGGAGCTGATTGAGCGCGCGGAGACGATCATTGGGAAGGTTGGGGAGGAGTACAAGGCTGTGTTCATGGCGGAGTATAGGCGATTGATGGCGGCGCGGTTGGGGCTCAAGCAGTGTAAAGAGGAGGATGCAGAGGAGCTGATTGAGGAGTTGCTGGATATCATGCAGGTGCATGAGTTGGACTTTAATCACTGCTTCAGGAGGCTGAGCGGGTTTACGATGCAGGAGACCGAGAGTGAGGAAGGGAGGAAGGAGGTTGCTGGCAGACTGTTCCACAAGGATGGTGTGAGTGGCGGTGAGGAGAGCGCGAGGGAGCGCATCGGCAAGTGGTTGCAGCGGTGGAGGACTCGAGTAATAGAGGATTGGGGCGAGGGTCAAGATGAGGAGAGGACGAAGGCGATGAAGGCTGTGAATCCAAAGGTAGGTGCTATTTCCCTGTTGCGACAAGCACCTCTTCAGCCTTCTGTCGCGTTGAGAATTCGCATGTGGGACCAGCCGGGCTAATAAATCTTTTGCAGTTCGTCGCCAAGGCCTGGATATTGGACGAGCTCATCGAGCGCGTAGAGAAGAAGGGTGAGCGTGAGATTTTGCAGAACATCATGAAGATGGCACTGAACCCGTTCGAGGAAGAATGGGGCTGGGACCGCGAAGAGGAGGAGCGGTTCTGCGGCGACGTGCCTGCGTTCAAGTCGGGCATGCAGTGCAGCTGCAGTTCCTAGACTGCTGGGTTGTACTCTGTTGATACGAATGTACGAATGGGTGTACCTATATGAGCGCATGTTGAGGATTGTTTAGGCAGGCTGGATGTTTTGACTATCATTGCTTCCGTTTTCAGCTCGAGCATCTCTTGACAGACGGTCTTCGCACAAATCGTAACCACGGTTCAGTCCGATTTTTCATAAGACCTTCTCCGTAATTCTGGTGACAATTCTTCCATCTTCATGTTCAACTACTATCCCTCGCTATTGGATCCACGATGTTTACGCGCATTGTGGCCATTCTTCCCACGAACCGTCACACTTGTGCAAACAACCAAGACATCCGTCGAGCTATCATGATGATTTCATTGGGGGTATCTAACTATCCTACGTTGTATGAGGCTCAGTAACAATAGAATGAGAGGATCAGGACGAAAGAACTAGTCCCCGACCCATTTTGTATCCCAATCATGAGTCTCTCAGAAGCTCCTCCGCCAGTCTTACAATCTCCTTCAACCGCTCCTGAATCACTTCCCGGTCCCTCTTGATCATACCCTTCGTGGCACAATCTAACCTCCGAATGAGCGACCAGATTCTCAGGATCTTGTAGAACTCTAATAGGTCCTCTCTAACCACATAGCCTCCTTCCACTTTCACAGCCGCCGAGAAGTCATGGAGACGCTTACCGCTTATCTGCAGTGGTAAGACGATAATCAGATATGCCTTAATGAGATGATCTTGACTACAACCCTCAATCACACAAGCTTTCTGGATCAGCTTGACGATGTTTCGGAGTCCGACCCGCAGGAGAGACTCCTGAGTCGGAGGGGGCGGCGCTGCCGCTGTTGATAAGTTGGTTGACATCTGTTGGTTGACGAACGGTAGTCAGACCCGTCGTACACTTGCCTCACCGATAGTCAAATCAATGTCGTTAGATGCAGGAGTTGCAGGTACCTGTAGTGCTGGAACAGTCCGCTGCTTTGGGTACACAAGTCATAGTAAGCCTACCGACTCACTCCAACCAGACTTTATACTAGAGGATAAATATGACATTTCTCTTGCTAGGTGGCCGAGCATGATCAAGATCACTATGGAATTGATCGCGATCAGTGTAGTGGAGCTAACGCAAGAATGTCTGGGATAGTTCGAGCTGTTGTTCATCGATCTCACAGAACATGTCAGTCGGCGCATGATACCTCTCGCCGCAATAGAGATGTTCCATGGCCGCCGCTGGCTGTCTTGGAAGAATTTGACCTTATGAGATATACAGATCCACTTAGCGGCGCGTGAAGATGGTATCAAGACGTGGCAGTTATCATCGTAGCAGTGTGCATGATTGTTTCTGGATGATCGCACATGGGATGTTATTGGTAGAACCGGCTGCAGAGCATCTGGTTCCATCGCCATCGTAGATTCAGCCCTGTCCTAGTTATTTGAATGACTGGTGCGATTCCTACCGATACTGCCGCCTATTGCGTGGTTGTTGTAGGGAGGAAGTCGCTTGTAGAGAAATT
>JAKLMF010000487.1:0-14459 GCA_022813555.1 Botryosphaeria agaves | reverse complement strand
TCACATCACAATGAAGATAGGATCCTATGAGAGACTCCGCATGGTCCATCAATCATATTGTGGCCCATTTGCTCGCCATTGTACGTCCAGCGTCACGAGCAGCTTTACACGATCACTGCGAAGTCATCTTGATGAACCTTCAGGATAACCACAGCGGGAACCTATCAGCTCTATTCGCTGTTTTGAGATCGAGTGGACGAGATGCTGTCGGTGTGCAACAATCGGGAACAATATCACACATTTGCTTTGCTCCTCCCAATTCTCAGCGAAGCCTTTACCGAGCAGTCGCCAGCATCTTGTAGACAAAGGTGAAAACGACATGAAGGTAAAGAACTCTCACAAATCCCATAACTCTGCGCTTTAGCAGCACGTTTTCATAGTTTCAGCACACACGCCTGTAGCGCCGGCTTACACGCAACTACGGAGCGCCCACCTCAGCTCAGTCACACACCGTCACGAAGGCACTGTCCCTGCAGATCATAGTTTGGAGCCGCCCATGGCCACCGAAGACGGTGGGGGCTTGGAAGGAGGGTAGATGCCACGAATCAACGGAGCATGTCTAGACGAAGGAGCGTTGCGTGTATAGTCTGGTACTGCTACGTAGTAACACAATCGAGCAATTTACGCCATACTAATTCATGCAGTCCCTGCACCAGACGGAGTGATCTTCAATACATTTATCCCGAAAATGCCGTCCTCGAACTATGTGAAATGGGATATTAAGCACGACACGGCACTTCCACGCGCTCGCCCGTGCAATTCGGAGGCATGATGGAAAGTATTGATATCTGTTAATGACGATCATCTCCATCACACAAAACTCGTCACCAGCGTAACTGTGTCAACTGAACAACGTGGAGGGATATGGCGGCGTGGACGCTGCAGGGTGAACCAGATCCCCCACACAACTGGCATGCAGTCGGATCTACCCTATGATGAAAATGCAGCAGGTTGATTGCTGCGATTGACCACACAAAGGACCCGGATAGGCACACCACTAGAGTGAGATTTGGCGGACATGTGCGTAAAGGGCGTAGAGCGCAGCACGGAGTGGAGCGGTCGGGAGGGGCGCTGGAGAGGAGAAGCAGTTAGCAGTTGATGAAAGCTTATTAAGGGGTTACGACTGAGTGCTGCTAGCTCAATCGGTCGCTTTAGTAAAGCGAAACATGAGCTCAGCCTTACTACAGCAACAGACGGGGGCTGCTTAGATCACTTACAAAGACTGGTCGGACAACAAGCTGTTGAGCGGTCGCTGAGGATAGTGAGATGGTTGGCAAAGGAAAACTCCTAAGACGAATTCCACACACCCTTCATTGACGGAGTAGTTTACACTCCCGGGTTGAGACTTCAGCGGTCAGCTCCAGAGCGTACGCAAATCTGTTCGGTGAGCGTTGCGATAGCCTTGCCGCTTGACCATGGCCATGATTCTGCTTTCGCCAGCCAGGCACGTAATGTTGGGTGAAACCGTGGAGGTCATCGTAGTTCGAGAGAATTAGGAGTGTCGGAGTGGATCGGTTGTTCAACCATTGCACCGCTAGAGTATTGAGTAGGTGATAAGACTATTCGACCAGAGGGGACGACGGTTCCGGCATATGCGCTGTTTTTGCTAGGAAAGTGATTTCCTTTTCCTGAGATGTGTCGAACTCGTCAAGGTGGTGTTTGCAGAGCTGGTCTTCGAGTTCGGGTTTCGGCTCGTGGGAAAGTGTTGAATCAAAACAGTCCGTCAATTAGACGTATGGGCTTGTGGTGTTCTTGGCGAACTGGAGTAGTCTGTGGATTTACAGGAAATGAGTAACTGACTGAGTGTGGTGATTTTGGAAGGTGAGAGTGAAGAACTAAGTGGCCACGGTCATCGCTTCGCGCGAGTAAAACCTTGAGCGCGGGGCCAGCAACAAGATCATAGAAGATTGGAGTACGAGATTACGAGGGTTGGCAGAAAGCGGCTTTTGAAAAAATTTTGTAGTAAGCGGACAGTTATCAAACATACTATATGGTATCGTTGCTTCTTGAAATGCTCAATCCAAATCGCAAAGTACTAATGACAGAAATGCGAACCAAAGAACGCCCTCTCTCGTCTAACGTTTGATCGCTTTTCAGCAACACTCCGCCGGCCAAGGTGGTGGAATCTATCTGGGCGGCCATGGCCAGCTCAGAAGCAGATGCGGGAGTTCCGGCGAATGGACCGCATATCACTGTCACGATGCCCTGCTAAACCTAAGCTCGTCTCTGTGTATAGCCGTAAGCTCGATGCAACAATGTCGCCGCTTGGCTTGCAAGTCCCTGCTTGCCTCCTCTTTTCGTTGGTTGCGTCGTATCATTTCGTGTCATAGAGTGCCATCTCCGTTGGAAGCATCCTCATCAGCCTCGGCCCTCGTCGTGCTCAATCCTCTTCATCAACCCCTCGCAACATCCACAACAATATCTTCATCCGTACTTCGGTCCGTCATCGTAACCATAACTATGCCGTCCCCGAGCGTGTGGGTCTCCATACGAGCCGGCGTGATTGTTGAAGCCTTCATCCTCGTGCACGGAGTCCCGGCCCCGGTTGTAGTACTGATCATGATCACTAGCCACGCCATCAGGCATCCACGTAGGTGATCCATCCGGCGGTAGACTTTGTCCCATAGGTTTCCCTATCGCATAATCGGCTAGACTGCCGTTGATGCCTGTCAACGCCCACGCAAAGACTGCAGCGTCCCGGATGCAGGTCATGAAGTCGTCCGGTGCAGGCCCGCCATGCGGTCTAAATGGCGCGGGAGCATGTCCGAAACCCATGCTCATAGCGGCGTTATACTGATGCAATGGCCGTTGCTGAGGCTGTGGTGGGAGGTATACGGGCTCTGTCGCCCAGGGTGCAGCGAACAGACCGTTCGCGTAGACGTACGGCTGCGCTTTGAGTGGTTCCTGCACGCATGGTGGCAGAAGTGGTCGGGCGCGGCGGAGGCAGACGACGAGACCGTCGGATGTGCAAGACACGACTGCTTCTAGCTCGATGGGTTCGTAGAAGGAGCTACCGTTGGACGACGGTGACCGTGATAGTGACGATGTGGAAGATGTAGGCGCGATGGGTTCGCCGAAGATGGCCTCGTGTGTGGATGTGGGATGGCGGCCATCACCAGAAGGCGTGCGCGAAGTGGCATCATGAGGATTGCGAACGGATTCAGGTGATGCGGTATCCATAGCGTTGGCCGATGGTGCGGAATAGCTGTGAGCGGATATTGAAGACGACTCGCGCATGCCATTAGAACTGCTCTTTGACCGCGCGTCGAGCTGTACACCACCCTCGTCGTCCTCATCACTCGTGATGTCCGTCATGTTTTCATCACTGTCTTCCGACGAGTCATGGTGAGCGTGGAGGACATCATCCTGCCTAGGATCTCGGAACCAGAATCGTAGATACGCGATCGAGTCATTGCCCTTAGCCGTCTCTAGACACCTCACTGCATCTTCCAAGCAGTTCTCTTGTATGCAGTAGTAAAAGCTCCGGCCTTTCATCTCTTCGCCTGGGATGCCGATGATATCCTCGACTCCATTGGTCGCGTACATGATCGTCAAGGTGCGTGTGAAGCGGTTCAAGAAGAGCGCTGCGCGAGGCTCGTGCTGCTGCTCTTTCCGGCTTTGACTGAACTTGCTCGAGAGGTGCGAAAGCATGTGGTAGCGCGGATCGTTCGCAGACGAAGAGAACAGTCGCCGCACTAGTGGCGCCTCTTGGGCTCGCTCTACATGCGCATGTCAGCTAAGACTCTCAATGGTGGAAGCAAATGCACATACTCTGACTGGTCATCCCAAATCGATATATACTTGTGCACACGACCATCACATCGTACACTATTGTGAAACAGCACTCACACCCCACCCATTGTCCTTCACTATTCCTGATCTGACAGTATGCTAACACGGCCGCTTTGTCCAGTTTGACTCCCCGATTGTGGAAATCCTGGGCGAGAGGAAGCTCCTCCGGATGGAAGAAGTCCCAGCATGACTTGTTGACAACTTCGTCTGGTGTGTATCCAAGAATGTCGACTATGGAATCTGATGAGTAGAGGATCTTGGCTTCTGGAGTGAGATCTGAGCAGGAAGAACGGTCAGTCTTTCCTGCGACGCTGGAATTTCTTGGTGGCGACTCTCACCATGAATGGTTATGAATGTGGTCTCCATTGCGAAAGATGGCCGCGATTGATGCAAATGGAGTTGAGCAAATCGTTGAACTGGTATGCAGAGGGTCTGTAGGAAAAGATTGTCTTATGTCTGAACGTAATGCGTGTCCCGCAATGCCCGCAGTGACACTAAGATGGCACAACTGGAAGGAGTCCCGCTGGTGCAACGGTAGCGGCTAAAACCGCGATTCCCCAGCAGCGCAGTGTACAGCGTCTATCACGAGCGGTTGGTTTCAGGTTGAGAAGGAATTGGTTCCCTAACCACTGCGCAATGCTGTGTCGGTTCGTGGTGCCCCTGTTCCACTCAGACGCAACTGAACGGACGGGTCATGTACATGGCAGGGTCAAGGTCAGGTGCCTGGTCGGTCGGGCTGAGGAGACAACCGTTCTGTTGCAAGGAAGCGCGAGTTGAGAGCGAGGACCGAGAAGAGGTGGGTGGAGACGAAAGTCCTGCGCGTGTCTTCCATGTCAGCTTCGTCATTTTCTACACGGCGCATGGCAGAGTCGCAGCGCATTCAGAAGAGACACTCCAAGGAACAGTCTGGAAGCAAGCCTATTGGTCGCTGTCCGGGTTGTACATGCGATGCCATGCATGTCCAATTCGGCGTAGTCTCGAGGCACCGTACTCGAAACGGGTACTTGGATGAGGCGGAGGACAGGCTGGGAGACACGCACCTTACTTCAACAAGGACAAAGCAGCTGCGAGAGGCGGCAAAGGCTTTGAGTGGACTTGTGGAGGACAGTTGAAGAATAGTGAGGGCAAACGAGTAGTGGATAGCCGTTGAAGTAACTGGCACTGCGGATTGCTCCACAGCGACTCATGCTAGCCTTTTTCCAGAAGGGATCTGCGTCTGCTAAACACAAGGGCCGAACCCAGATGCGAAAGCCGGCTATCGCTGGCGATACAGCCTGTTACCGCCGCAACCTATCGGGCATGGTGCAAGACGAAAGCACGACTTAACCGTGTATTGAAATGTGACTATCACAGTTCGGTTTTGTTTCTATGGGTTCTGCGATACCGTTTCGTGTCAGTTGTCGGTCGTCTTCGACAGACGTGACAGTCCGCGGGCGTGTTGCGGCTCCCGACCTGTGCATCATACATGTGGTTCTATCATGCTAGTGGTCAAACTTTTCCGTTCTGGGTGTTTTGATACCACTGTCGCGTCTCTTTCCGCGCACGTCACGAAGCAGTATGCTCTCTGTTATCTATGAATGTGCTCATCCGCCGTGCTGGAATAGTTGGTCGTGGCTGGCATCTCATCGTCGATCGAGTGTTTGTCCGCATAACTACTCGCATGTGTAACTAGTGGAGCTGAACCTCCCTGTCGCTAAAACATTCCACTTGCCTCTTCACTGCCAAGTACACCAAACCCCAGATGCTCCAAGCCTATCCACGATTACCAAGGAGCCATACTAGGCAGCCAAAAGCTTCCGTCTCCAGGTTGTTACTTGCAGCTCTAGTACCCTCACAAGCCCCGCATAAATCCTCATCATTCAATTCACGTTCTCCATCTCGGACTTTGTAAACGCGAGCACGGCATGCCATGCTTCCTGCTGCGGACTTGCCCTACTTGAGGGCATCCGTCCGTCTGGGCGTGAGTAGTGACCTATCCATGTCGTGATCCCCAAGTCTAGATGTGCTCACTAAGTGAGCTACTCCTACTAGGGCAAAGACACCAACATCAGCAGTAGGTTGATTCATCTGCACTCCATTCGAAGAATACTATGTTCTTACTCGTTGTCAGCTCCATTCTACGATGTCAAATTCTATCCATATACGCCCCCAGGCGTGGATCCTGTATTTGCTGTCACGGGTGATCGCAGCGTCAGTATATCTCCTCGTACCGACTGTGTGTGGTGCTGAGTCAGTCAAGACAGTAGTATGCCGCGCGGTTCTGGCTAGAGACAACGCCATAGAGATTCTTCGGTGGTTCAAGGACGACGATGATGCAGTTAGTACCTCATCTTTGGTAATGGTGTGTACATCATGTTCGATATTTGCTCATTCTATATGTCTTGTTCAAAAGGCATCACTCAACAGTCTTGCTTGGATGCAAGAGCCGGAGACGGGTGATCCGCTGCTATGTGTGGCTGGTGGAACACCAAATATCAAAGTCCTCAATGTGCGGACAGGGAAGCTAGTCAAGGTGAGACCGCCAAGCCGGCCGTACACATCAATGTGCTACAACTAACAAGCAGACAGACTCTAATCGGTCATGGCGGAGTGAGCACGGCAACCCTTCAGTGCTGCTTGGTTCACTAATAATGATATAGATGATCAATGATCTAGCCGTTTCGCCGGCATCACTGAACCTACTGGCGTCTGGTTCCCAGGACCGTTCGGTTCGGATATGGAACCTGGACAAACCCGAGAACTATGAGTGCGCCGCCATATGTGCTGGAGCAGGTCACCAGGAAGAGATTCTGGCAATTGTACGATGAATACCATGACATAACATGTATCAACAACTGACCAGACTGCTCCAGACCTTCCACGACTCTGGACGGTATCTGCTGTCCGGCGGGATGGATACAGTGGTGAATCTGGTCAGTAAACGTGACTTCACGATACCTATACCGTTGATACGTGACTGACAATCCGAAGTGGGTCATCCCGGAGCTCTCAGACGAAGACGGTGGAACAGACAACGTTGCTGTGATCCATTATCCGCACTTCTCAAGTACAGAAGTCCACACAGATTTCGTGGACTGGTAAATTCGCCCCGCAAATCCATCCCTCAGATCCAACCCTCAAATGCGTGTTTAAGAGACTGATACCAGTCTCCCCAGCTTCAAATTCTACGACGACCTCATCCTCTCCCGCTCTGCCAAAGAGAACAAAATCCTCCTCTGGAAGATCGACGGCTTCTCCTCCTCCGGCATCCCGCCACCCCCCTCCGCCGCCCCCCCGCCCACAACCGGCAGCGCAATCGGCACGCGCTCCGCCTTCGGCGGCCGCTTCCAGCTCCTGTTACAGTTCGACGCGCCGGCCACCACCCTCTTCTACATGCGCTTCGGCCTCTTTCACCAGCCGCACAAGCACCCGGTGCTCGTGATGGGCAACGAGAAGAGCAAGATCTTCTTCTGGGACCTGCAGAGGCTGGAAGAGGGGTCCTTCGACGGCAAGGACGAAGGGCAGCAGCAGCATCAGCACCAGCAGGGGCAGGGAGGGGTGTTCAAGGTGCCGAAGCGGAAGAGCAGGGGCGGCGATGTGCTGGGCGAGATGAGGGAGATGAGCATCGTGAGTAATGCGTCGAGTGGGGTTGGCAGCTCGAGTTCGAGCGCGCCGCCGGAGAAGAAGTATTCGATTCGAGACCCGTTTGCGCCGATTGCCGCGCACAAGTCGATTACGGTGCCGAGGGTCTCGTTTGCGATGAGGCAGGTTGCGTGGAGTACCGGCGGGGAGTGGTGTGTGGCGGTGGGGGATTGTGGGATGATTTGCTTGTTTAGGAGGTGGGAGTAAAAGGAAGAACGGAGCCGCGGTTTTGTTCATTGGAGGAGCTTTGTGTCTGGTTGCTAGATATCGGAGCCTGACAACACCCGGTGTTCAGCGGGACGATCTCCATACTGAGGGGCATTGCGAATCAACAGTCTTCCTATGGCAAAACAGAGTCGGCAATGGAAGGAAGATTGCTACCGTGTCTGGACTCGATTGTCATGACGCTGTACGTAGACCAGCAGAGTCTATCTGCACCTCTCAGCTTTCACGTGTCATGCAATGCCGCTCTGAATCATTCAAGCGAGCTCAAATGGAGAACTCGGCCAGAATACATGGAAGGACGTGAGAATGTTCCCTACTCTAGTAGGCTCAAGGCCTTTTGGTATGCCTGACGAACCAAACAAAGTCTACACCGCCGTCCGTCCATATATTCAGTATCTAATCCCCGTAAGTGCGATGATGTCTAAACAGCCTGTACACAACGTCCATATCGCCCGAGATGAGGCAATCCATGCTCACACCATCCCCCACAACGGCCGTGGAAGCGGCGTAACCGTCGAAACGCGCCTGCCCGTCTTAAGAGGGTTGTCCTTGAGCCCAACATACGCCTCTCGTCTCGCCGGATCGCCAACAGTAACCGACCAAGTCCGGAGGCCATAGTACGTGCCGATCGAATGAACAAGCCAGCGCCTAGATAAGAATATAGAGTCAGCGCCTGCTCGGCACAAATCCAAAAGGCCCAACAATCGACTGAACGAATGAACCCACCCAAAGCTGGCCCCCTGATCATCAGCCAGGCTATCGAACACCAGCTTCTCCAGCCTGAGCTCCTCCTCCTCCTTCTCCTTCTCCCTCCGCAGATCCACATCATCGCTCATCGTCCCATTCCTTCCCACAAACACGATCTCCTCGTCCTCCGAATCCATCTCCGGCTCCACCGGCTGCCCCTCCCCCTGCTGCACCCTCCGCCGCTCCCGCTCCTCCCACCCCAGCACAAACCGCCTGACCTCCTCTTCCAAGTCCATGAGCAGCCCCTTCGCCCCCCGAGCGCGCTTCAGCTTCTCCCTCAACTCCCTCGGCACCTTCGCCTGTTCATCCGCAGGAGCCTTGGTCTTGCCGGCGCTCTTGCTGCGGCTCTTCATCTCCGCGTCCCACAGCGGGGCGAGGTAGTACGGCACGCTGTGCACCGGGTACGTCGGGCGCACTTCCCAGTCGCCTGGCAGCGGCGGCTGCGCGTAAGGGTTGTTCAGGAGACGATCTGCCATGCCAAACCCATCATCAGCCTCAACCACTCAACAGCAGTGACAAGAAGCGAATGTGCTTGCTGCAGATCCAGCTCAGAGAGAGGAAGAGGGAGAAAGACTGACCGTTCTCCCACCGCTGCCGTCTCCGACTCCCCTCCTTCCCCTTCAGCAGCGCCTCCCGCCTCTTCAGACTGTCCCGGCGCAGCGGCTCGCGCCGGCGGACATACCCGGTCCTCGCGGCCTGTCCGGCCGACGTGTCGTTGTTGCCCGGGGCAGACGCGCCATGCTGGACGGTGTGGTTGTGGTGGTCGTCGAGCGGGATGTCGAGCGTGACGGCGGTGCCGCGGATGAGTGGCGTTGGCGCTGCCGCGGCGGCGGTGGTGGTGGTTGTGGTTATGGCGCCGGAGATGGTGACGGCGCTGAGGGCTTGGGCGGCTTGCTCAGTCCAGGCTTCGATGTCGACGGGGGTGGGCTCGGCGCTGGCGGCGGAGGGGGCGGTAGGGTAGATTGCCATTGTCTGCGGCTGGTGGCTACTTGGCTTGGAGAGAACGGCGCGGCAGGTCTATATGAAGTTGCTGGCAGGCTGGGCGATGCCTGGTATACGGAGGATAAGCGGGTGCCTTTCTATAGACGCGAGTGTCAAGGGCGAACGAGCGTGGGTGTCACGATAAGGAGTCACAGGTCGGGTGGAAGGCACAATGGCGAGGTCTAAGCGAGGCTAGGTAGATGCCAAGACGGGAGTGACACCAGGTTCATCTTTCAGCTTGTGATTGACACGAGTATGGAGGACATGGGAGTACATTCTGTCCTGTCTACAGTGATCGTACTTCGACTGAGTGATGTCCTAGTATAGCCAATTCAGAGCTCATGGTGTGCTTGGACTCTCTGGTTGCGCTCTCAATGGACAGGCCTCTGTCTAGCTACATAGAGTGGAGCACACTACGGTGTGCAAGTGCAAACAGGTGAGATGAGTCATTGGTGTATCCGAAATACGTTCGAGTGATGGTGAGTCGGAGTACGAGGTAGAAGAGCTGGGAGTACAGAAGCCTTTTGGAAGGTCACATGACTTTGAGGCTTCCAAGTACGGGGTCAACATGTAATCGGAGAAAGAGCTTGGAAGACGACGAATGAGGAATACACTGAACTCCAGGAATGTCAATCCGGTTGACTGTCCGCCTCGAAGTTTTCCGACGCATACAGAAGGCCGCAGGAATAGGAAGACAATACCGAAATAGAAGATCTCAATTCCGACACAGATCCCTTGACGCCCATTCCCTGAGCGCTGGACCAGACGAGCCAGCCGACATTACCCCAGTGTAATAAGGGGAAGAGTCATACAAGTATCCCGCCAATTTTTTCCCACCAGCAGCGTACATCCTCCAGTCAGACTGTGTGAAACAAACGGAGATCCGAAAAGACCAAAATACCTGCGGCCTGTATTGCGTGATATTCGGGAGCTCTCATGGGCTAAGAGCTCCATATCCCTGCCAGCGCTGCTGCGGTGTAGGCGCGGAAACCTGACCAAGGCGCTGCAATGCCTCACAGGCGGCATCCTCCTTCGCATTGTTGACGTATTGTCCGTCGTACCAGTAGCGCGCGCGAATGTGCTGGCCTTGGACCTCGACGGTGCTGGACCAGGCGGTGCGGCCACCTGTGGATGTGTCAGCCTCAATTGGATGGCTGTGTGTGAATCCGTCAGGGAGACAAAAGAATCGGTGCAAGACTGGCACAGCAAGGCTCGTGACAGGTTCGCGCCGTAGGACTGGACCGCGTGTAAGAGATGGTGGAGCGGAAGAGTCTACCTCGACGATCAGAGGCAATGGAGTAGACCGGTGGTCGCATGCCATGCGCGGCGCAGTGACCTGAACCTTGTCAGCGCCATCACACAACGAAGCGCAACGAGGAAGAAGAGACGGACCCTGCAGTTTGTCCTGCCACACAGTGCTTGCCCCCGCCGCGGCTCCACTCCCGGCCGAAGAGGAAGCAGCTGAGCTAGTCGCCATCATGTTGAAGGATCGGGGAAGACAACTGATAGGATATATTCGCAGCAAAAACTCGAGTGTAAAGGAGGGAAAGGTAAAGAAGATGAGAAAGCGCAAAGACTCTTCACACCGGGCAATTGGTTGTACTGTGTCTCAATTTCGAGATGGCAAGAAGATAGGATTCGGCCAACAGCGCACCCTCTTATAGATACACGATTTCGCGACGAGCCGTATCGCTGCGCACCGTCGGTAGGGTGTCCGTTTGACAGAATGGTTTGATCGTTTAAGTCCTGGAGTCCCAAACAGCGGGCAGCCGGAGTCGTCTGACGGCGGGATGGAGGTGAGAAAGTGGAGGTTACATTCGGTCGGGCGAGTCGTCTGTGTTGACCCGTCTGTAAGTCGTCTCATAAATGCCAGTGTTGTTGCTCTGCGCCGGAGGGATGGGCGTTCGCAGCAATCTTCAGGACCCATGGTGATGGCGCAGTGGTGGAAAGGGATCGGGCCGTAAGCCCTGGTTCTAGCGCTTGCCAACGCACGAGCTGTGATACGGCAGGCTGTCAGTGAGGGAGATGGTGGCGGATGGGTACTTGAGGTGGGAAGGGGAAGAGTTGCTGGGGCTCTTCCATCAGATTCTCTACCCCCGCCATCCATGAACTGCGTGGCCAGTTGTTGTAGAGAGGACCAGAGAGTGGGAGGATGATGGGGTGGTCGAAGTCAGCTTCCAAGTGAAGAGGTCCTGCATAGTGAGTTGTCGTGATGCCCAGCTCGCGACACGTTTGCACCTAGCGTCATTAGCAGTGTTTGTGGTGGGTCCTGCTACTCCTGGTAAGGCATTTCGGCAGACTTTCAGCGCAATCTGATGCAAGCAAGGTTGCAGCTCTAATGCGTCGGGTTGTTTTCCCCGGGGTAGTGTTTGTGTGTTTGGGTTCGGAAGGCGGCAGGTGAAGGAAGTTTCGGCAGCCATAGTGGTAGCGGCAGGAAAGGGTACCTACATATCTCATGCGGTTGACGCGTTACTCAACGCATGAGATTCCTGGCCATGGTCTGATAGTAAGCATCACGAGGTCTCAAACGTTGGGAAGTCGTTCACGGCTTCTTGCACGAATGAGCCATATTCACTTTTGAAGCCTTATGCACACAACGCTTCGGGCTGAACTGAACGGCTCAAGCCGATATGATAGACATGGATTCGTTAATCATCGCTCGTATGCAGGATGAGATGTATTCAAACAATATGCCTGTCATCATTCATCGATAACCCATGCCGAAAAGGTTGACAAACGCCAGAACCAATGATCCCTCTGCTATGCAATATTTCATCATGCAAAGAAATGAAAGGTGCCGCTCTCTGTGGGAGCGCACATGCTGATACACCGACCAGTGCAGGAAGACAGGGAAGGGGAGCGGGTGGATGTGTGAACCAACGGCTACGTGCAGTGAACTGTGGTAGCATGATGCGGTGATGAGGTCACGCTCCAAGCTCCGGAAGAAGATTCGTAAGAGAAGAGATGAGAAGCTAGGTGGTTGCCGGCCAAGGATCAGGCAATCGCAAGTTTGCCATGCGTTATCGGTGTGACTTCGTCGGCAACCGGCTTGAAGGAGGACGCGTGCGGTTGAAGACCTCATCAATGAGGCGTTTGGGACCAACGTATTCCATGTTCATCTTGAACGAGGAACTGCGAGTCAAAGGGATCTGCAGGCGTTTTGTTTGCCTTGACTGGACCCGTCTCTTGATGGCATCATCGACAAGGGCCATGAGACCGCTAGACATTATAACGCTGTTGTTTGTTAGCAAAGTCCTGTTGTTTGAGTGGTGTAAGACACATACTCTGGCAGGTCAGAGAGGCCATGGATGATCTTGTCGTCCTGGATCCACATCGAGCAAGGCGGTATCCACCCACCCTTCATTTCCTCCTCATGCCGTTCTGCTGTACTCATGGGAACCGGAACGATGTGAGCCAGCGGAAGCTCAGTGCCATCTCTCACGAGGTGGTATGAGATCTCGCAGAGATCGCCACGTTGCTTTGCAACCCGCTTCCAGGCATAGTTCACACCCCAGTACTCGAACTCGTACCGCTTTTGCGATCCAGCACCGCGGCGTTTGACGTTCACGTGAGCATAGTTTGAAAACTCAAGTTTGATGGTGTTAGTGGGCATCAACGAGGCCTTCTTGTAGGGGCCAGATGTCGGAGAACATGCCTCCATGTCCCCATCGCCGTTCATCGAAGAGTATCCAGAGTCTGATCGTTCGAGGCCGGACATGGAAGGCTTGAGCTCCTGCTTCTGTCGGATGACAGCCATCGCGCTGCTGAAAGATCTCTGCAGGCTTGGCCGGTTGACAGCGGTTGAGGTCTGATACTTTCGCATGGAGTGGCAAACCTCCCGACCGGATTCTCGACAGTAGCGGCGGAGAGAGAATTCCCGATTCTTAAGATCGTACATCCGAAGATGGAAGAGAGTCATTTTGCACTTCTCGCCTCCTCTTAACGTGACCTCAGTATCTACCCGCAGGTTCATGTTCCCATCTACCGTTGCGTCGTCGTGGTGTATCAAGAGTCTATCTCTGGAGGGGAATAGCTCGGCAAAATCTCTGGATGTTGCAGGTATCGCGTCGGAGACGTAGTAGTCGCCCTCATAGGACCCCACGTCGTATTCTGGATACTCTTCCGGCAGGTCTCCCTCCGAAATCACGGTCGATGCATAGGTGTCTACTGAAGCCCGCGCATCATCGTACCCTCGTGCGTCAAAGGTACCTCGATCGAAGCCCTCCATTCTCGGGTGGCAGCTCTCGTACTGCCGTAGCGATGGTCTTGAGGTGTAGTCTGTAGGAGCAGTGCTTTGCGACTTGTAGGAGTTTTCACTGTCGCTGCCCCGAGAACCGATAGAGCTGCTGTCGCGAACCTCCATATCTCGCCACCGTACGTTTGCCGACATTGTTGTACCTCCTGACTTGGCCAAGCTACTTGTGTCCGTCGGCTTCCGCGGAGTTCGATGAAGTCGTGGGTATGAGGCGAATTTTGAATTGGAGAAGATGGATATTTTACGAATGCCGATTGGGTATCACAAACTGCGCCGATGTAGGAGTGGATTTACGAAGCGGTCAAACATGAAAACACATACTCCCATGAAAAGGCAGGCCACTAGAGGCTCAGCTGATCATATATGGGCGGCGGACTTGTTTTCACAGGGACGTGTGCATAGAAAACACCAACCAAAATGTTCGGCGGAGAACGAGCATGATAGCATGAGGACTTACAGTACTTTTAGGAAGCTCAATGCTATTCTGCATGGAGTATCACAGCCGAGGAATCCTCCTATCGAGGTGGCTTGCAGCGTGGAGAGGACAAACTTCTTCCTATTTGTGCTTGCGTGCATGGGCTGACACCAATCAGTGGCCGTTGCCTCTCATGCAGCCGCTCACACTCCTGTGTCACGGACTAGTGGTGCGATCCGAGCCTCGACTCACGCGGTCTTTACTCCACCGACTAAACTGCATCGCTTATTGCTAGACCTGCGGTACTTCCATCAGCATGCTGGAAATAATTGCGCTGAGAGCAGCGTGAGGTCAGCAGCTTCCACACGCCTCTCCTTGACGATCCGGGCGAACAAGAAGGGCGATGACCCGGCGATGGACAAC
>JAKLMF010000486.1:0-15057 GCA_022813555.1 Botryosphaeria agaves | reverse complement strand
GCGTCCACATACGCGCAGACGGAGGACACCAAGCACCGTGCTACGTCTGCACTGACAACACTCTACCTCCTCTCACCTATGCCAACGAACGCTACAGCGAGCAACTTTGGGTCGACGCTCCTATTGACCGCGCTGCAAGAATATCTACAAACAGCAATCAAGTCCTCCCTCGCCGCGCTGGCACGCTCACTCGCGCAACTGCCAACGCTCGACCGCACACTACTAGAGATCTCCGCCCGGTGCCAGAACATCGTGGCTCTGGAAGTGCTCCTTGAGTCGATTAAACCGCCGCCACACCCGCTCCTCGCCTCGCCATCCTCAAACGCAGGCGCTACTCAACCGCAGAACTTTCTGCAGAGTTTGCTTCACGCCCTGGATACGCCGTCGCTGCCCTCTTACTTCTGGCGGTCCTTGGCTTCGGCTCTCTCGCCGCGTGTGCAGGAGATTATGAGCCGCGGAGGAGTCTCGGCGAGAACGTTGCGAAGCAATAAGGATAGAGTCAGAGATGCGATTCGGGAGTGCGTAAATCGGGGGTCGCAAGTGCCGGCTATTACGCTCACGAGAGGGAAGGGGGGCATGGTGGGCAATTGGGAGAGGGAGGCAGCAGTCATGGTGGGGAGCGTTGTTGGAGTTCTGGGGAGGTGATGAGAAATGCTTGAGATGTACAGAGCAGAGGCGACCTATGTAGAATAGGGGAGCCACATGAGATGAAGATCTTGAAACACCACACGGTAGGGTTTCGGAGCCGGTGGTGTGAAGCAGAGGCCTGCCTGACAGGATGTAGTGACATTTAGTGTCATTGCCATATCCTAAAGCACAAAAGATGATTGGCTGATATTCTCCTACTCCCCGCTTTTGGCAACAGGCGAATCACTAGTCAGGAGCGAGGATAACCGAACTGCTTAGTGCCGTTCCAGAAGGGCGTGTCAATTGTCCTGCTGCCGACCGGTTGTCTCTTTAAGTGTTAACATAGTGAAGAATGAGCGTGAATGACTCGGAGCAGAAGGGTTCATGCAGCGGATTGTTCGTGCAGTGAGCTTATGCATGCTATTGTTGGAATTGGCGCGCCGTTTCACGCGGATAAAATGGCGTCCGGGAGGCCGAGTCAGGCTTGGCAGTGGACCCTTTGAGCTTCATCTCACCAATTGCCAGCGCTCTGAGACTTGACCTGATCTTTTCCAGGACAAAGCCCCGGCCTGCTCTCCCTTGTCCACTTGCCTTCTGCCACCCCTCTCCTTTCGCTCTTGTAGCTCTGACTTCCCAGCGTGCTGATAGTCTTTTGGGTACTGCTCTATCTTCTTGACTGCTCGACCTTGTCCGCACTCGTGGCACGAGACCATTCTTTGTGAGAAGGTTCGCTTCTCGCGCTCCCAACTTGACCAGCCGCAGATTTTTCGACGCGCATCCTCGGACAAAGAATTCAGCCCACTGGCTTGGCTGGTTGTTGGACTCGAGGATTGACCATCACCATCTCGTCATCGCGCTCGAGCTCTATCCAGGATACTTTCTCTTAGTTGGCTTCGACCTCCTCAAAACCACTCCCACATCGAAGCTCCTTTGAGGTCAGCAGGAACTGCAGGAGTCTTCGACACGCGGTAGACTTGAGTCATTCTTCACCAGTGTGAGTGTCTGCCTAAGTGCAACGTGTCGCGAGGACCGCTTGTCATCTGACATGGCAATTAGAATCAAACTTGAACATTCCCACGCCCCAAACTCTCACCCAACCATCCTTCCATATCATCACCACAATGTCTGCCAATCACCTCGCCGGCAACCGGAACAGCACTCCGGAAGTCTCCAACTCGTCCTTGCGACCTCCCTCGTCTCGTACAATCGGTTCGGGACACCACCTTCGAGCTTCCGCCGACATGGGAGCTTTCTCCACTTCACCGCTGTCTGCTCGGAGCATTCGCCCGTCATCTGAAGTGTACTTCAACCAATCGCACCAGAGCTCTAACCAGAGCAACGGTGATGACATGGATAGGGCAACCCAACAGTGGATTGCCGACATTGATCAGTATGAGGCTACTCTCGAGGAGATGGCAGCGGCTACACTTGACCAGGACTTCAAGGACGAGCTCAGTGCTATCGAGCAGTGGTTCCGTGTGCTGAGCGAAGCTGAGCGGACTGCGGCGCTCTATGCACTATTGCAGCAGACCACGCAAGTCCAAATACGCTTCTTCATTCAGGTCCTGCAGCAGATGGCGAAGAGCCACCCCATGTCTGGACTTTTGTCCCCAGCCAACTTTGGCGAGAAGGGTAAAGCTTCTGTATTCTGTGCCGGTGGATCACGGCTAACTGGGGTAGACCCAATGTCTCAGAAGCTGAGCGATGCGATGAGCAAGCTCAATGTGGAGGGCTCTCGCAATTCCATAGGACTGGGCCGTCCTCCCCCATCTCCAGGCAACAAGCGCAACTCCGTCTTGGACGCCACCACGATCAACTCGATGTTCCCGGATGCCGCAGCTGCTATCGCAAAGCAGAAAGCGGAATTCACTCAGCACACCGGCATGGCACCGACTTCGAACCGTAACAGCATCATCGGCGATCGCTCCTCTCTCATTGCACCTACGATCTCAGCTCCAGAAGATTCAAGGAGCAAAGAGAATCTCCCGCAGCCGCCATCGTCTCCTTGGGGACCGCGCAGCTCAGAGCCCCAGCAGTCCAACGCGCGTCCCAAGTCCTCGTCAGGCCACCAACCTATGGGACAGTTCACTCAGCCGCCACCGTCCGCAGGTCTCCGTTCTCCCCGGCCAATGCAGCTTTCGGGAGACGGTGGTTTGCAGAGCACCACGGTGGGTGTTGGCGAAAACAGCATGGCAGCAGGTATGCCAATGCTATCTCCATACTCTGGTAGCGGCAACTGGGCTTCAATGGTCAACACGCCAATGGTCTCCAACTTCTCCAACCAGCAAAGCGCAAATCAAGCCGACATGATAGCGAACGCCACTGCGATGAAGCTAGCAGCGCTGTCAACAGTCAACAATCGCATTCAGCTCGACGATGTTCGCAAATATCGTAGGGCACGATCTACTGAGGGCAACAACTCTATGTCGCCTGGCCTCGCAGGACCGAGCATGCCCGGTACTAGTTTCATCATGACAAGCGCCGATGGTCAGGTCCTCACGCCTCAGCAGGCTGCGGCATTGCAAGCCCAACAGCTTGCGCAGTTGAACGGACGTCGATCGCGCCCCAGCTCGCCCGGGATTGCCTTCCAAGGTGCTGCTGGTCTTGGCGGCATGGGTTTCGCTTCACCGCTCAACAATGGGTTCCTGACTGCCTATGACGGTTCGGGTGGCTTGCTCCCGAACGCCTTGGCCGCACTGAACCCCAACCAGTTCGGCGTGGGCAGTTATGGAGGTCACGAAGGATATCTCTCCGATCATTCGGAGATCAACCGGGGACGGTCTCCTCGTGGACGACGTGGCAGCTCGAAGCCGCCAGAAGATCCGACAGATCCTACCCTGCTGCAGGACATTCCCAATTGGCTGAGGAGCCTTCGACTGCACAAGTACACCGACAATCTCAAGGATATGAATTGGACCGAGTTGGTTGAACTGGATGATGAGGGGTTGGAGAAGCGGGGTGTTGCTGCTGTGGGAGCGCGGAGGAAGATGTTGAAGGTATGCTTAGTCACGGAACGTTGGTTATAACAACACCATGCTAACAGGGGTTTAGGTCTTCGAGCAGGTCAGGGAGGCACGCCAGGATGGCAAGCTGTAGATGCTTTGACCGGCTTCTCTCGTTTCGTTTCAGTGGTCCATGTATCATGTCTCTCTGAACCCAACCTTCACTGTTGGTAAGCTCTCTCCACGGACCACACGATTTGCGGGCGGATCAAGCGCCATATGGCATACGGTAGATCTTGGGCTTGGTCTCGATGGCCTCTCTGCAGTCTGGATATACTTTACATTCTTTTCTGCTCTCTTGTAGACTCTTGGTCTCATAAGGCCTGTAATAATGAGACTGTCTTCTCTGCTGATTGTCTCACTATACTGCTCGCTTACAAAGATGATTTTCATGTGTTTGTTGAAGAAGCTAGACATGTCGCACATTGCCCTTTGTTGCCCTACTGGTGTGTTCTGTCTCCGTCCTACCTAATCTCATCCCTGATACCTAACAGATATAAGTGTCGCTCCTCTAATGCTTGTAACATGCTTTCACACTGCTCACTCTGTTATGCTACTCCCCCAACACGTTTCAACACATGATGACTGTATACTCTGTATCATGGCTTTGTTCTCGAACAACAGTGTAAACACATCAAAGAACACATCACTATATACTATGTCCTACACAAAGGAACAAGGCCATTGTTGGCCCTCATCTCCAAACACATCGCTCTTTCCTGTAAGTTTAAAATGGGGACTCGAGCCCTCGAAGAGAAGAAGCAGAAACTATGGATTGCTTAACTTTCTTCACGTTCTTGGTGCTAGTCACTAATGCGCTTATCAACTCCGTTACAGCAAGCTATGTCCTCGTGGATAACTTTACCGGCGACAACTTCTTTGGAAACTTCGACTTCTTCACGGAGCCTGACCCAACAGAGGGATTCGTAAAGTACGTTTCTGAATCAGACGCCCGCCAGTCGGGCCTGATTCACACTGACAACGGTCAGACCTACATCGGCGTCGACGCAAAGAACATCGTCACAACCGGCCGCCCCTCAGTCCGCATGAGCAGCAAGAAGACCTACAACAAGGGCTTGCTCATAGCGGACATCACCCACATGCCCGGCAGCACCTGCGGCGTCTGGCCAGCTCTTTGGCTCCTAGGAAACGGTACCTGGCCCCAAAACGGTGAGATCGACATCATCGAGGGTGTCAACAAGCAGGACGTCAACCTGATGACGCTGCACACGACGCCCGGATGTGTGGTCGATAACCAGACCACCGTTTTCGAGGGCGATGAGACCATCGCCTTCCGAAACGAGAGCTACGTCGGACACCTCAATATGGCGAACTGCGATATCGACGCCCCCGGCCAAAGCAAGAACGAGGGCTGCCAGATCGCCGCGCCGACCGTTATGAAAGATGCGCTGTACCCTGATGCCGGCACCTTCGGCTCCCGCTTCAACTCGCAGGGCGGCGGCGTGTGGGCCGTTGAGTGGACTTCCGCCGCCATTCAGATATGGTTCCTCCCCCGGCAGCTCCAAGAAACTGGATGGCCCCAAGGCGTCGTGGACCAGCTGAACCCAGACCCCTCATCTGACTTCGGCGAGCCGCTCGCGCAGTTCGCTGGCGCGGGCTGCGACGTGAACAGCCACTTCCGGGACATGCAGATCGTGCTGAACACGGCGTTCTGTGGGGTCTGGGCCGGGAAGCAGGAGGTCTGGCAGGCTGGTGGGTGCGCTGCGGAAACTGGGTATGGGACGTGTCAAGACTACGTGGCTAGTAATCCGAAGGCTTTCGAGGGCGCGTTCTGGAATGTCAGCAGCCTGAGGTGGTATGAGAAGGCGAAGTGCGAGACTGTGGCGTTCCGGGATGGGAATGACCAGGTCTTTTGCACGCCTGAGAAGCTGCCGGAGTTTGGGCTGGAGGTCGCGGACCGGGACGGAGTGAACGGTACTGCGGATAGCCTGAACAGCACCACACTCGTGAGGAGCATTCGTGCTCGTAGCGCGCCGGGACAGTGGGAACACGAGACCGGAGAGGTGTGCTCGAACTGTTACATGGTGACGTTCGGGGACATTCTCATGGTCCTGATCTCCGGGACCGTCGTGGCTGCCATCTCTGCCGTCTGGTCTTTCAGATTCGCTCGTCGGCGTGCCCGGGCTCGACTCGCTGCGCTGCACGAGCGCCGGTATGCTGGGGATTACGGGATCGTCGACTTCGGACCCTGAAGATGTCTGGATCGTGATGTTCGTCGGCTGCTAGATCGTTTTTCCTTAGACGAATTGGATCATTACCGTGTTTCTATATGTGTAGACGATTGAAGTCTTGAGTAGACTTTGCTTTTTCGGCATTTTGGGATAGAGCTTGGTATAGAGTCTAGTTGGCGGAGTTGGTAGAATGAAGTTACCAAAATCTGGATTTCCAGAAACAACTATCCTTTTTGCATGGTATTGATATCGTGACTATGATGAAACTGCGCAGCAGAACATGATGCGGAAATCTTCAGTCGGAGACAACACAAAAAAGCCATAACTTGGGTATAACTGCGGAGGTATTCATCCTGCCGGCGTTTTGATATTCACCAACGCTTCGACATCAGCCAGGATTTGATCAATGATTGCGCTTCTTGAAGGTGGTATTAGCATGACTCTTTTGATCCAAGTTACTACATGTGCGACTGTCGCCTTAGCTGAATCTAGTTCGTGGGTGACATTCCAGTTCTAGTCTACTCAAAAGGCAGGCTGAAGTGACAAAAACACCAACCTCTTCTGACAAAGAACGAAATACATGTACTGATTTACCTGGAATCATGATGAGACCCCCGAACTGTAAGGAATGATGCAGCAAATGCAGGGTTTCTAACTGCGATCACCGTTGTTTTCTCGCTGACTTTCCGGGGGGCCTTATATCGGTCCTCGGTGTTTCGAAAGGCACAAAAGCATCGATGTCTACTTTATGAGCCTGCCAACCCTCGCTCGATAACAACATGGGAGTAAACAGTAATACTCCTGCTCCTTCTTCGGGAATTTCGACACGCACGCTCCAGAGGCGCATCTCTTCGAGACAGTGGCATTCACCTCCGAAGTGCCCGAAACAGATCCGCACACTCTCGCCGCTCGAAACCAGATTTAGACTCTTTCCCGAGCATCTTCGAAGATCCGCTGTACGACGAGCTTGCCCGCACGCGAGCTGTCTCTTGTGACCTCTCTTCAAGGGCCCGGCTGAGCTCGGGCTTTGGGCCATGAAGTTCGGTGGAGAGACAGGCTTTGGCTAAGCATCGTCCACCTGTGTTCTGGCCCTCTATCGACATCTCTCGAAGCACCTGCCTGTTGTGCGCAAGCGTATCCAGCTATCTCGTGGGCGGTGTGGTAGATTGTGCCTGCTTCAACATCTGTCGAAGTGGTCTGTATGGTCAGTACACCTCGCCTAACGTGCAGAAAGCCCCTTCATGGGCGTCCTGTGGGATTGTGGATGATGCTATCATCTCGCATGCTGGACATATGGGAGAACCGTAACCTGGATCGAAAGCTGGCACACCCAGAGCAAGATAGCCGTTGATATTGAGATCGGCAACCCCTCAGTTCGTCACCACGCGAGCGAGGTTGCATGCGCTATCGCCGCCAACGCAACGACCACCACCAATGGCCTCCACAAGCCCGCCCACAACATCCCCCAGAATCTCAACCGCGACTCAGCGCTCTCCCGCATATCCCTCAGACAAGCATGTCCAAGCTCGACAAGACAGCCGCCACTAGCGTCAGTTTGCGGAGATCCTGCGTTCGCGAGCATGAACCGAGCAAGTCCTTCGACTAAGGGTAGGGCGGTTGCAGCGCGCATAGATTATCATATAACAGTAGCCCGGTATCTGTTCCAACCGCGATAACGCCTCCGCTTCAGGGACCTCCTTTCATCAACAGACAAAGGCGCGGTTGTTGCTCTGCAGGACCAGCAGCAGTATGGCATATCAGCCTCCGGCGCAATTCGCCCTCGATGGCGGCGACCCTCGAATTGGTCAGAATGGTGAGGGAATTGCTGAATACAGCCGCCCTCAGCTGCGGAAGGCTTATGACCCGTCTGTAACATACGAAGAGTAAGGCATCGTTTACTTCCCTCAACAGTCTACGTGTTTACAAGTCATAGATATCTTTACTATGCGAGGCTTACCCGACAAGAGGAGAAGTTGATCCCACATGTAAAGCATCCTGTGCGGAAGCTTGCAGGATTGGGCAGAAACAAATCTGAGCGGAAGTCGTCCCTCAATATGCCTGCCAATGAACCCACTGCGGTGACGGAGAAGATGAACGAGACCACTCGGCGAGAACCTCCCAATTACAGCATGGTCACCGATGAGGAATGGGTTCATGCGGCCCGGGCTGCTCGTACTGCTACTTGGGGTGCGGTCTTTTATCTTATCACTACTGATGTCCTTGGGCCTTACTCCACTCCGTGAGTTCTAAGAATATTCTTTGTGTCGGTGTTGTATGACTGACTTTTCCCACTAGCTGGGCCTTCGCGCAGATGGGATACGGACCAGGTGTCGCTTTGTATACCGTTTTTGGTGCCCTGGCTGGCTAGTGAGTACCCCTATATTGTGGACATGCCTCAGGTTCTGACGCCTTTTACAGTACTGGATGGCAGCTGTGGCGGATCTTTCTGGCACTTGACTCGAACGTGTATCCCATGAAGACATACGGAGACTTTGCATTCCGTCTGTTCGGGCCGGTCGCACGCCATCTAATGAACGTCTTGCAGTCTGTCCAGCTGTTGATGAATGTGGGGTCAGGCTTCAGAGACTTCGAACACCTACAAATTATTGTTGCTGACGTAGTGATATAGCATCATCGTTATCGGTAACGGCCAAGGCATCTACCAAATCAACCCGAACATATGCTACATCGCCTGCTGCGCCATGTGGGCCGGTGCAGGCATGATCATCGGCCAAATCCGCACGCTGCAAAAATTCGGCTGGATCGCCAACCTCGCCATCTGGATCAACATCTCGGTGCTGATCATGACCATGGCGGTTGTCACCCACACCTACCCCAACTACGCCGCATCCTACAGCCTGAACCAAAACCTCGAAGAGGACCAAGCAACTCTCTGCACCTCCAACCCGTCCGCCGACCCCATCTGCGCCGTCCACACCTACGCCGGCACGCCCTCCTACGCCGTCGGCTTCTCCACGGCCCTGAACGGCCTCAACCAAGCCGTCTACTCCTACGGCGGCGCGATGCTCTACTGCGAATTCATGTCCGAGATGCGCAAACCCTGGGACTTCTGGAAAGCGCTCATCTGCGCCGAAGCCTTCATCTACTGCGTCTACATGTTCTTCGGCATCTACGTGTACGCCTACCAAGGGCAGTTCACAATCAATCCAGCGAACCAGGGCATGGGGCCCCGCGCCGCCTACACGGCTGGCAACATCGTCAGTTTCATGGCCACGCTGATTGCGGCTGCGCTGTACGGCAACATCGGCATCAAGGTGCTCTACCAGAACGTGCTGAGGGAGCTGTTCGGCTTCCCGGACCTGACGGCCCGCGCCGGGAAGATTGCGTGGGTCGCGCTGGTGCCGGTGTACTGGGGCACGGCGTTCGTGCTCGCGGCCGCGATTCCGAATTTCAGCTACCTCAGCGGGCTGGTGGGCGCGGTGTGTATCCTGCAGTTCACGTACACGTTTCCGCCGCTATTCATGCTCGCCCACATGGTCAGGACGAACGCGATGCAGCCTGGCGAGGGGTTCGATCCGGCGACGGGGAGGACGGTGAGGCTGGATCGCGGGATGAAGAGGTGGATGAGAGGGGCGAGGAAGTATTGGTATTTGAATCTGTGGAATTTGGTGTTTTGTTTGGGCGCGCTGACGACGGCGGCGTTGGGGTGCTATTCCGCGGTCAAGGGGCTGATTGCGGCGTTTCAGGCGGGGCATCAGACGTCGTTTAGTTGCAGTCACTGAAGGTTTGGTGTTGGTTCACTCGTGAGGAAGGAAGATCGCTGCCGATATATATTTGTAGTGGTACAGGTGCGTGACTAAGTATCCTGGCTGACAGTCAAGCCCGACCACTGATACTTGAGTTTTATGCTGCTTGTGCCGGCTTCACACGTCCAGCATCAGGAAGAGGTCACGACCCACCAGATGTTGCCTCATGCAGGACGACTGACATGACGGCCGAGGGTCTAACTTTCCGACAGAGACGTCGTGGTTCCATTTGTTGACAAGTGAGTTCATTGCAAGTCGTGCTTCTCATTTGTTGTCTGCGAGTCCAAGCCGGACTTCACGTCCCCCTCTGCTATTAACGTGATCAGGGGGTCTGGATTTTACTCGGTTGATGCGCTCACTGCCAGGTTTTGATTCGTGTGTGCAGCGTTTTCAGGTCTTTTGCTACCGAATTAGGAGTAAATCGGATGACTCATCTTGTAAAACCAAGACCCCGGTGGAATTCAGACCCCCCTGACTACGGTAGGCGAGCGCGTCAAGACTTCTTATTGACTGAATGCCGGCTGTTCCACGCTGTGCCACTCCTATTGGCCAGTCCCCAAAGGTGTTCCATTTCTATTGGCCACTTTCTAAAGACGTTGAATCCTAGTTGGCAATTTCTAAAGGGTTTCCACTCCTACTGCTCAATCCCTAGGGCTGTGTCTTGCACTCGAAAGGTCCAAACGTCAGTAAGGCATTGTGAACAGCACCAGCCTCCTGTGACGCTGGATATACAGCTGGCCTAGAGACGATTGCAAAATGAGTTTGAGATCCACGACACTGCAACCAGGAACTAGCAGTCTCACGAGTAGAGCACATGAATGATTATGTCGTTGATAAACGAGTCTATCATCGGCATCATCGCGGTTCTTGTTACCTGCGTTCCGATACTGTTCTTGCTCCAGGAACGCATCAGACGGAGGAAACAACATCGTGCGGACATCCGTGAGACCTGCTATACTGCTCCATATTTGATTGCAACAACTAGTCTAATCCATCTATTGCCTTTCTGTAGACCAGATGCAAGTACTTCCGACCTCATCACCAACGGCGCCTGGTCATCACGTGATGTATGCCTTGTGTATCGAATCGAGAGTCGAGATGCTGTACTGCAGTGAAACAGTCAGACAGTCCTACATCCATCCCCAGTATTGCAGCTCACTGATCGGCCATGCAGAGCGATAGACATCCGGCAAGCGGTGCGACGCGTCAAGGTTCACCACTTCGTTGTCACAGCCGGGCTGTAAGCCCTCATCTGCTGCCGATGTCGAGATGAAATGTATGGAGCCGTGGAAGACGAAGAGAATCCCCACCGTACTGCCTCACACGGTGAGTGATCACAGCTGTCTAATCGGTGTCTTGGCAGAGGGTTCTTCGAAGCGAGGTTGGAGGGTAGACAAGGAGGATGGGTCGGATTGGAGGGTCGGCGAAAGAGTTGGCGCTTTGTGCTGTATACTATTGCCGATGTGGGCCTTTTGACGGTTGTTACGACTTGGATATACATGATGATCATACATTGGAAGCGGCATCACCTGAGAAGCGTCGCGTTTTGTGAGAGCTACCATCCGAAGCTCTTACTGAAGCGACAGCCGTGCTCTCCAAGCTCGACGACAGAGTTGTAGGTATCTCCATCCCGCTCTTGCTGCCTTGCTAGGTTGGGTGGACGGAGGCATGACACGTTTGGGATTCGACTTTACGACATTGAGCTGAAGAACAGCACACTCCCGGACCATGGTCCACGGATGTGATAGTAATAGGAAAATGACTATTTGTAGCTCGTGCTGTTATTCTGGTCACTTGCAGATAGCCTCTGACTTATAGTGTCGTAAGTTTGGCTTACAATTTACAGTCGAACATTTGCAAAAGTAGACCTGCTCTCTAATCACCCGGGTGTCTTGGTGCCCTCGCTTACCACGACTTCGGATCCAGCCACTGGCACATGCTGCCCACAGCGAGTGATGCTGCGCCCCTGCTGCGGCTGAACATGGGAAGCAGTACCTTTCCCACACAAGCGAACTCGATATCTGAAACGCGGGACGCAATAGCAGGGTTCGAGGCATACTCGGAGCGCACAGTGCATGGCCTTTTGCGGGGAGGGCTGTCCATGTGGATGGATCGTCAAGCTGCGCGTCAATTGTGGCGGAGTCGCTCTCGGCGGAGCATACGTGATCCGTGGTGCCGCCATCCAGGAATATGGAATCTCTGAATGGTGGGCACTGAGCCTGACCGGACGCAGCAGAACCTGTAAGGTGCGATGGCTGTGGTCGCCTCGTATCCTTCTCGACGTAGTAGGTAGCTAAAATAAACGTACTAGAGGGATTATGAGTACAGGGCAGAGTAAATTTCTAAGAAAGCGGAGATAGCTGCATTCCAATCCTGTCGAAAACAGCGAATGAGTCTTAGACACGTGAGAGTAAGGGATTCCAAACGATGGAAAGGAAATAGAACAGAACCGCCCCATGCCACGCGACATACACTGCAATCGATCGAGAGGTTGAACGACCGGTGTGTGGATCACGCCAAAACAGCCCCCAAGTGGGGAGGGAAGTGCACTGGTTGTGCATCAGCCCGGCGTAACTTTAGGAACGTCTCCGCAGTCCGACTTGCTGCAGGGCGTCCCACCAGGCATTTAGTCAGCGGTGTTGAATAGCGTGCGTGTGATGCTCAGAACCACTGCGCATCCTGGTGAATGTGAGACCATTGTGATCACTGTTTGAAGAGATTAGTGGACACTGCAAGTCTTGCACAAGAGGTGGTTTGTACGTTATGATAGAGGTCCAGAGCTGTAGTCGAGGAAAAGCTGGAAGCTGCACAAGCTGACCAATCAGGAAAAGCTCGAATAGTGGTACTTGGCTGAGAATGCCATGACAATGCCTTTATCTATATATCCATCATTCTTCAGTTTGAAGCGTCGTGAACACATATCGGTGTAAGCGTGAGTAACGAGACTGCTCGAGGGAAGGGTAGTCTTCGCCCAAACGAAAACATCGGGAAAGTCAACCCCTTTCTAGGGATGATATAGGTGAAAGCCCCTGACCAAAACGCCTGTCCAGAGAAATTCCAGCTTGAAAACCCAGATGCAGCCGCTCCATATGGTGCACAGTATAAGAGAAGGAGTGATACCCAGTACCGTAGTACTGTGGTCTGTAGCAAATACATCTCGTAGCTCACAAAGCGATCGTGGGGTGGCAAGACACGGTGTGAGCAATGCTGCTAGCCGTGTCCCGCGTTTGAATCATCTACATGTCATTTCGTGACCGAGTGCCTCAGTGACGGACTGGGTGCTGGACGAGACTCCTTTAAATGGATTCTCTTCACATGGTCTCTCTACGAACGGATCAGTGAACTGGTCGCTTGAGGATTAATTTCAGCCATACCATGTTGTCTACACGACTAAAGACTCTCTCGCACCCTTTCCATTCGCAGAGAACTCCTGGATTATGCTTGGCTTCGTGCCGAGCGAGATCCTTCTTGCTGGAGAATCCGCCTCCATTCGCTTGCGGGCATCCTTCGTGATGGCAGAAGAAGGACTTCATGTGCCGCTTGTGGTGCTTTCTTAGGTCACAGCCTCTTGTGAAGACAGCTCTCGAAGTACAACCAGGATATGCACAGCTCCATGTGCCTTGCTTGTTGAGATACCCATAATTGCGGAGATCAGCGGAACCCGGGGACAACGAGCGAGATCTTCGGGAGTGTTGTAAGCCTTCAGAGCTAGAAGTGTTTGTATATGCGCCTTCCAATGCAGACGATGGAGATCGAGATGAGCGGTTGTGCAAACAATTCTGCATGGACGAACTCGAGACTGGGTCCGCCTGAGGTACTAGAGATACCTCCTCGCATGGTCCCCGAGTTATGGGGGATAAGAAATGACTTCCTTCTGTTGAGGATAGAGCTGCGGACCATGGTTGCTGCTGCGGGACTGAGAAAGTGGAAACACCAACTTGTTGGCGCCACTGTTGGAACTGCAGAGCGGCATCACGGTTTTCGGTGAAAGGCGGCCATCCGTATGGCAGATGCTGCGCGGAAGAAGCATAGATAAATTCCGGCGTATTCTGGTAAGAGGTTGGAGGAAATAGATGGGATACTGCTTCATCTTCTCCCATCAGTGCCATTTCGGCCTCGTTCGAGAAGAACCCAGACATGATTAAGAACATTTGGTTGACGTGGTTGCGGTATGTCAGAAGACAAGCTTTTCCTATAAACTGTTGGTCTTGAACTGAGAGACAATAGTCAGACTTGGTGGAACAATACACAAGAAGCCCCCTCTTTCGGGACATATGGTAGACGTGGGGATTGCTTATGCAAGAATGTTCAGCAATGATGAAAAGACAGGGCTGTAAGATCCTACGATCTGACGGAAGTGTCGTGGGATGAGTGAGCGAATCAAACTGAAGTACAGATCCCAAGAATAGTTCAAGGCTTTGCGAAATGTTTGGGAAGTTGCAGGCCAAGGTCGACACGTACGGGCGGAAGTGGCGGAGTCATGAACATGTGGAAACCGTCCTCTGGGGCAGTGGGAACATCCCTACCGTCGAAGACGTCAGCCTGAAGCTGAAACAGATGAAAATTCGTGCAACACTGTAAATCCGCGCTTCTTCTATCGAGGACTTGTGGGCTTTTAAGAAGCGCGTATCCCAAACCACGGCGTGTAAAGTCTAGACGTCAAACCCTAAAAGTACGGCGTGGAACGCTTGACCATGAAACAAGCATCGAACGGCATGCATTAACGACAGACTTTGGTGCAAAGCTCCCACAGTACATACCGCCAAATAGGCGGAAATTCACTCGGCCGTAACTGCGGCAGGTTCGGGAGTTGCGCAATAGCTCTATACTAAGTAAGCGGTTACTGCGACGTGACCATTGGCTTATTCGAGTTGTCTCGGAGAGATACTGCCTGTGATTGCACTGGAATGTCAGTGGCAAGGATGGTGTCGCTATCAATTTACTCAGAGACGAGAGCTTGGCCGGCGATCTTGTCCGGTTTCCCCGTTGTGTGCACTCAGAACCGATGCTTTGCACAGCATCGTGGTCAAGTGAACGCTTGTCGATCACATTGCGGTGGAATCATAGGAACCAAGCTGCACAGCCGTGAAGGGATTGTCGGAGCGGACATGCCGGCAGGGATCATCTCTTCTGGCAGTAAGATGCTGACGAATAAAGTTTGCGTCAGATCCTTCACCGAGTCCTTTCGCAGTAGGTTTACCGCAACGCTCAGAACCAGAGCTTCTTGAAACGGTCAGGTCTTACGTGCAGAGCGGTCGCGAACAAAGCCGACTGTCCCGATCAATGACGATGTGGAATCATTACCGAAGTCACAAGAGGAACTGCAGCATTGTTGCCTGGATCTGGTCTGCTGCAAGGAGCCCGTGGACCTATAAAATCTCAGCTAAGCGTCCAGAGGTTCTTGCATGTACAAGCTCTCAGCCAAATCGGCCCCAAAGCGAGTCAGTCAGCATGAGGATAGCACTACTC
>JAKLMF010000485.1:288-15097 GCA_022813555.1 Botryosphaeria agaves | reverse complement strand
GAACGACCTTGCTAACGGGAGAAGAGTAATTGGCCAACGCAATGAGCACGCAACAACAGAGATCCAGACGATGCAGGACTTGGTGCATCGCGCAGGAACAGAAGCTCCAAGAGGAGATGGCAGAGAGGTATCGCGAGCGCAATGAGCGCTTACGAACAGCGAAGAAGAAACATCAACGGAATGTCAACTCTCCAAGCCATTGGCGGTCCTTGATCAACGATGCGCGAGGTTGTGTTATTGGAATCTGAACAAAAGAGCCAGCGCATGGCTCGACTTCAACGTGTCCAAAGAGAAAGTGGACCAGATACGCAAGACGGTTGATAGAGCGATGAAAAGATCCATTGACGTAGGCGGGAGGAAGGTGGCTGAAGAGATGAACCCGGCGTACGAAGAATGGCACTGCAATACGACAGATAGCTCGTACGCCTGGGGCATAGCAGAGTACATCGTAGGCGTGATGGCCTACAACTTTGTGCTGCTCTAGATTCGCAGCCTCACTGCAGGCACGCGGATATTCCAGAGACTCCGACAGAAGGCAGGGACGTCGGCATAGCGATGGATGAGCGGCACCGCGGCTTGGTCCGGGCAGGCGCGTGGACAACGTTGTAGCGGGCACAGACGGTAGTAGCTCTTACCAACTACGAGTCCATTGAACACCATGCAGGGTCGCCATGGAAAAAGGAGGGCGAGTTGCGCCTGGAAAATATCTTGGACAACGGTATCGTTTGGGATACTAGGTTTCAGGATATGGATGACTCTGATATTGCGCATGCTATTGCGCGTCACAACCTCACTGCAACTAAGATGATCAATGTCATCTGCACAACATCGTCAGCATCATCAATATGGTGATAATGCGCCTCAGCATCTTGTGGACAAGCAGTGACATCTTTCGGAGTCCCGGGCACTATCACCGTGGAAAGTTACGGCCTGTTGGCAAGGGCGTGTTGCAATTCGGGTCCCAAATGACTGTCATGTAGTTCC
Organism: Botryosphaeria agaves; assembly: GCA_022813555.1. Classification (NCBI taxonomy): domain Eukaryota; kingdom Fungi; phylum Ascomycota; class Dothideomycetes; order Botryosphaeriales; family Botryosphaeriaceae; genus Botryosphaeria; species Botryosphaeria agaves. The sequence goes on along the minus strand of JAKLMF010000485.1, from coordinate 14,113 downwards.
ATTCAGGCCTCCGCCCGTCGTGGTCCCTGGTAGCGATATCTTCCCAGCGAGCTTAATCCCATCCGCGGATGTCAGCGCAGCAGTCGAATTAGGCTGACGATAGCCCAAACACCTTCTGCTTCTGGAATAGGTCGTTTGCGCCCGTCTTCTGGATCATGATCCGCTATCAGGATGTTCATTGCGAACCCATCTGCAGAGGGGAGCGGAAGAATGACGGGGTTTTGGAGGATTGGCTGGTACCATCCTTATGAATTCGCTTTGCTGACACGCGGAAATGTGCCGTCTTTGTACTGTTGCACGACTTGTATTACAGGGCGATCGACCAGATGAGATTCTACCACACAGACGACTGGCCGGCTCCTGCTAATCATGATTCCGATGACGGCGGTGTTGGATCCAGAAAAGCACTCAGACGATGATGCGAACGTGTGGCACAACGTTGTCTTCCACAGACGCCGAACATGAGTCTACCAATAAGTACCGTACTTCGTCACAGCGTGGCTGTTCGCTCTCAGCTCCCTTTGATCGCCCTACCCCAATATGATGAGAGAAGAGAACGACATCTTAGCGATGCTATACCTAAGAAGTAAGTAATGTTACAAACGCTTCAAGGTGGTTTCTGCCAGATTGAGTTTTGTGTCTCGAATCAAAACAAGAGGTGACATCCTTATTGAAGTGATAATTTTCTTCCTCGAGGTGGCTGCACTCAGCCTTATCCAGCCCAGCACCTTTCCGGTAAGGTGTGGCGACTGTCCGCTTAGTAACGAATTCTCCGAGGGAGGTTTCGCGAGGGAGCCGCAACGCCACAAGCGTCAACGTTCCACCGGCAAGCCTACCTTAACCGTGTTCTCGGATCCACTTAGTAATAAAAAAAAAACTCGACTCAGTAATCGAAAAGCAGAATTACCATGACGGCCCGGAGCATGGGCCGAAAGCTTACAAGATCTTCTCTTAAGTCCGCAGTCGATTGACGGTAGCTGTACGTCATGTCTAGCAATTTTCCCATGCCAACATGTATATAAAAGCAAGAGCACCTCCGAGTCGCGTCTTCAATCGTTCACCACTGTGCTTTGCTGTTCAGAGATACCCATATAGACCGTTTGCTTTTACAGATTTTTCGTCTCATCTCGTTTCTCCTCAAGATTATACACTACCGCAATAATGCCTTCCTTCACCGTCTTCAAAGGCTCCAAGGACGGCTCCATCGTTAAGTCCCAGACCACCAAGCCAGACGAACTGACCGGCGACCAAGTCCTTCTCCGCGTCACTGCCTCCGGTCTCTGCGGCACCGATGAGCACTACAGGTCGCAAGACATGGTGCTCGGCCACGAGGGCGTCGGCGTTGTCGAGAAGGTTGGCCCGGCGGTCCGACACCTCAAGGCCGGTGACCGTGTGGGTTGGGGCTACGAGCACGACTGTTGCGGCCTCTGCCAGCAGTGTCTGAGCGGCCGCGAGACTTACTGCCCGGAGCGCGCCATGTACGGCTACGCGGACCTGGACCAGGGCAGCTTTGCTACCCACGCCGTGTGGAAGGAGGCCTTCCTCTTCCGCGTCCCGGACAACTTGGAAGACGAGGCTGCTGCCCCGCTCATGTGCGGTGGAGCTACAGTCTTCAACGCGCTGCACATGTACAACGTCGAGCCCACGTCCACGGTTGGCGTGATCGGTGTTGGTGGACTGGGACATCTCGCCATCCAGTTCGCAGCGAAGATGGGCTGCCATGTCGTTGTCTTCAGCGGCACCGACTCGAAGAAGGAGGAGGCGATGAAGTTGGGTGCCAGCGAGTTTTATGCGACGAAGGATGTCAAGGAGTTGAACATTGGAGACCGGAAGATTGACCACCTCCTCGTCACCACGAGCTTTATGCCAGGTACGTACTTGAACCCTCCATCTTCAAGGTGATCCTTGCTAACCCCCCCCAGACTGGAACCTCTACCTCCCCGTCATGGCTAGTGGCAGCACCATCTTCCCACTCACCGTCGCCGAAGGCGACTTCCAAATTCCTTATATGCCGCTTATCTCGAACGGCATCCGCGTGCAAGGCTCTGTCGTTGCGCCCCGCTACATTCACAACCGCATGCTGGACTTCGCCTCGCGGAACAACATCAAGCCTATGCTTAACAAGTTCCCCATGACGGTCGACGGCATCACGGAGGCGATGAAGACCCTGAACGAGGGCAAGATGAGGTACCGCGGCGTGCTTGTCCCGAGCGAGCAGACCAACGGAACTGCGTGAGGGATTGGAGTTACTGTTCGAGCGTTTGAGCAGCATTGAAGGCGTTTGGGGGCCTGGGTTGTAACATAGTATGGGTATCTTTAGACGTCGCCGAACAGCGATTGTACGAACACACAGTGCCTCAAGAGATTCATGAACATTTGATCTCTCTCTGCCATCTAACTGACTGTGACTCGTACAATAATCCTGCTGATTGATCCGATTGTCTTGGCGCTCGGAGGTGCCCACTTCTCCGACCATCGGGAAAGCCAAACCGCATGTGGTGAGCGATGAGCAAAACACCGACATCCGTCATGGCTCTTGACAGACTGTCCATGTATAAAGATGTAGTGACGGACTGAGCCTTAACGGCTCTAACACCACCAAAACTTCCCTCCTCAACTTAAACTTTCAGACCTTGAGCTATGTCATCCGTTCCAGTTGTCCTCTGCGGCAAATCTGCGATGCTGGCGCAATCCTTCATGAAGGCTCTGAGCGCCGACTACGACGGTGAGACCACCGTTCCTCACCCTGGGAGTCTCACGACGTTCCCACACCCTCAATGCTAACAGTCAATCCCCTACCAGTCGTCCACGTCTGCAACAACGTCCCCGACGCCGTCCACGAGATCCCCGCCCTCCTCCGCGGCGAGCCCATCCACCCGGCCTCCGGCCTCGGCAGCAACACCACCCTCAACAGCGACAGCAAACCGCGCATCCCCCGCGCCATCATCTGCGGCAAAGGCTTCAGCGACGACGAGGTGGCGACGCTGCGGCGCTGCGTCGGCGAGGACGCGCTGCCGTGGCTGCTGCCGGACGACGCGCAGATGACGTGGACGCGCATGGCTAAGACGGCGGCGACGGCGGGGACGGCGCTGCCGGGGATTATTGCGGAGAGGGTCGATCGGTGTATGAAGGCGCATGGGCTTGTGCCGGGGAAGGAGGGGGATGTTGGGGGTGGGGTTTGGGGGTTTTGAGGGGGGTGGGCTTGCGGTTGACTGCGAACGGTTAGGGTGTTGGCTGTGGGGGATGTCTGGGCTTTGTTGCATCGCGATGGTGAGGATGATGGAATGCTTTTCTAGCAGAGTCAGATTCCTGTGGGAATTCAAGGTCATGGGGAAAAGACTGACCAGAACGCTGGCCCGGCGAATGCAACGTTGCTGGCGGCGATTGTGAAGAGAGGGCAAAGAGATTCACAGTCGCGGGATAATAGGGTTGGCTTGTGAATTCCTGACCATAATCGCCAGCGGTCGTCTATCAGATAGATACCATCTGCAAGCCGGAACTGCAATCCATCACTCAGAGATCACGTAAATGCTCGTCCCCCATCCGTCCCCCAACATCAACCCCCAACCCCGCCTTCCCCATGGCGCCTCCACTCTCGATAATCTCATGCGCTTTCCGGATGCCATCCACAGTCAGCGGCAACCTCTGCCTCAAATGACACTTGAAGGTCCCTTCGTTGATTAGCTGCGCAAGCCTAGCCAGGATCCTGCCATGACTGTCCACGTCCACCCCGTACACTGGCTTCGTCCTAAAAGCTCTCACACGAACGTCAAGCTCTTCGCCGTGAACTCGGTGCCATACCTTGGAAAGTCCTCGGTCTGCACGATTGATCAGACTTTGCCGAAGAGAGCACAGATCGCGGCAGCGGGGGCGAGATATTGGATCGTTGTGTGGGTGATGAAGACGTACTTGATAGGAACTTGGAGGTTGAGGGATTTGACCTGTGATGGGATGTTCTCCCGGTGATTGACAGTGTGAGTGGCGCCCATCTCCTTGCTGAACTCCGTCGTCTCTGGCCACGATGTCGTCGTCACCACAACGGGCAGACGCACGACGTGTCTCGCAATCTGCGACGTCACCGAGCCGACGCCTGAGAGCTTCCTTAGCATCGTGCTGTGATTGAACTAAGATGTGTAGATGACGTACCTCCCTCCCCGTTTACAATCAATATGCCCGCGTTCTTCCCCTCCTGTATTCCCATCCGCTCAACCAGCGCCTCCCACGCCGTGATCCATGTTAACGGCACACTGGCCGCCTCCACATAGTCCAGATCCTTCGGCTTCCGCCCACGGTCCGGCCATCCACGAGCTGAAACTCTGCATTGGCGCCCTGCCGGACCGGCGAGCCCGAGTAGAAAACATCGTCGCCCAGTTTGAAACCCGCTGCTTCTGGTCCCACGGCTTCTGGTCCCACGGCTTCGACCGTGCCGCGGCCGTTATAGCCGAGGATCGGAGGTGGGGAGGGAGCGCGTGAGTAGTAGTCGAGATGGGATAGTCGTCGTGGGTGCCGGCGCGGACTTTGGTGTCGACGGGGTTGAGGGAGGTGGCTTTCACCCTGGATGTCAGGGTTGTTAGCCGGCGATGCAAGGGAATGAGAAGTGGAGGCGCTGTTACTTGATCAGGAGATCGTAGCCTTCCGGGTCTGATGGTTTGGGTAGTTCGATGGAGATGAGATTGTCGATGGAGCCGTATCTAGAGACGGCTATGGCTTTCATCTTAGCCATGATTCCAGACTCTGCTGAGCACAATGTTGACCAGGCAGAGTCTACACTTGTTGAGAATGCGATAGTGTTGTTTGGTCTGGCAGTCTCTTCTTCGTAGACTGCAGGTTAATACGTCAAGGCGACGTGCTTGGCGATGCCGAAGTCCGTCTACCCAGGTTACAACTCTCCAATCTGAATTGCTTCCCCGGCTCTCGATCTCTTTGTTTTGATGCCCATCCAGCATCCCACATTGTCACATGTTGCTCTTGAAATCTAACCGAATTACTCAACCAAATAACTATATGTAGATATACGTTTTGCGCGCTCAACCGTCAACTCCTCATTCAAGTCTCGTCTGACTTCATGAGCACGGCCAGCGTCGGTAAGCTAAGTAGATGGCCATACCGCTTGGAAAAAAGTCCAGCAATTCTGCACAATTGAGCTGCTGGGTGCACTGGACAATGATTGCTCTAATGTTGCATGCTTGTATTCCAAACTGCTAATCTGACTGGCGAATGATCACTCATTGCAAGGCGGCGGTTCAGGCAGAGAACCCCAAACTCTTGGCTGCCAACTCACAGCATTGTAGCCTTTCTCTAACACGGCGGGTGACACCCTTACCTCTCGCTCATCTAATTTCTGCGAGACACGATTCTGAGTTTCTCCTTTGGCTTCAGGATCTTTCTGTTGTCCCACTTCCTTGCTTTGATTCTGGGAATCGGAGGGTTGTGGTGGTCGCTGGTGGTCTGAACCAGATCCACTCTTTGGGCCAGAAGACCTGGGTAACGGCCGTTTCTGAAGTGACTAGTACATCTCAGCACAATATCGCATAGCATGGCTGCATGAGTGGAGGTTCAAGCTTACTCTGTGGAACAGACTGTAGTCATAGCGGATTCCACCGATGAAGACAATTCTTCTTTCGTCTCCCTAACATTGTGCAGGTCAGTTATGACGTCTTGTTACTTAGAAGTGTTTCCCGCACCTTGGAGGGATACTTGAACCAGCCACTGCTGCTGCGGTCCGCCTGCCAGCCGCCATGAGGATTGATCTTCCCGATACCTCCGACCTCAGCTTTGAAGCCAAGTTCCACATTCCGTTTGGAATTTTGCAGGACACTGATATACGCCATTTTCGTCGAATAGATCTTCGTCACTATCCACAGCCCGTAGTCCTTGATCTCTCTCTTATAACTCTTCATAAGCGCTTCGGTGTTCGCGCTCACCCATTCACCCCAAGGAGTTTCTGGACCGTAGTACGTTTCTTTCTTGACGGGAGATTCAGTCACGAGCACCGCTCCGAAAGACGAGCCGTTGCTCAGACTAAATTGAATGGATCCCTCGACAGGTACACCTGCAGCGGGCACGCTTGTCGAGATGTCAGCCGCTATTTAGATAATCGTAGTCAGATACTCACGCCGCCCCTATGTCGAGCTTTGCATCGGAGCTGTTCACACTGGAAGAAAGTTTCGGGCCCCATTCAATCACATCGTCAACTGGAGCTTGTCGGGGCGGCTTCACAGCCATAGGCTTCAACCCGGCCGTTGAGACAGACTCGGGATCTGGGAGGAGCGCGATTGGATTCCAATTGCCTTCGCCGTCGAAATAACCACAGTGGCCAAGCTGCATCTCGCTATTCGGGACGGGGAGATACAATGCATGGCCCAAATCCCAATCGCTCATCTCCCGGCTGTATTTGGCTCGATTGTGCTTTTCTGGTGCCATCTTGTTACACAGACGCGATTGCGAGGTAAAAGACCAACACTAGAGGTTGTTTTATATAAAACCCAGCCGTGCATGATGATGAGTCAAGGCGAAGCTGAAGGTAGAGCTGAAACGGAGGGCTGCGTAGCGTGAAGCTACGGTGAGGCTGAGGTTATAGCGCTACATTAGTTTCGGCTGTTGTGGCGTCTCGTATGCAGTCGAAAGCTTGCGTTAGCTTCAAGCTTCGTCTGAGCTCTCGAACCGAACAGCGGATGCTGAGTTTTGCATAAACATCAGGTGAGCTCACTTGGCGAAAGCCTCCAGAAGCTCTACATCGTGATCTGAAAGTGGTTTGGCTTGAATATTTCGAGCAAGGGGATGTATAGTTAGCAGACTGACCGGACAAGAGGTAAGTTTCTCCATCAAGTCAGCTGCACAGAACGTGCGGTAAGATGTTCATGTATCGTCGGGTGTAACAGGCTAATCCACATGGTTGGTACACATCTTGTCCTGTGTGCTGTCCGCCGATTGATATGGAAGAGAGTTATAACTTAGCGTCAGCAAAAACGATATTGGCCCACGAAACAGTATTTACAACCCAGTGATACGAACGATATGCTGGAGACCAAAAACAGAGGTGGAGATGTTTGACATGGTATCCAACTCAAAGATTAAAAATCCCGCCAAACAACGGACTTGCCAAGAAGTGGCAGAAGAAGATGATGAAGTGAGATACTATGCAGGAAACTCGTATGTATATACATGAATACTCCTTCCTTGATGCTTCCTTGCCTGCGTGACCGTGCCTTCCGTAGCAAAACCAATCGATCACCGTGAAGCCCATTGGTTTCAATCCGCTGGTTGTTCAGAAGGGCAGAATTTCTATCCTCTAGATTATTTCCTCTGTTGGGGGTGAAACCACACAACATCGCTAGTGCTCTGTTTGCGGTAGTCTGAACATAGGCTCTAGGATTGCCGCTACCTGCTCCTGGACGGTGAACAAAATTCCGCCGCTGAAGATCGTCCTTCCTAATCTCATCGTCGTCCCGCGCCAGAATCCTTTTACTCCATCGTCTGCAAGAATACTAGTGAACGCCTCGACTGTACTGGCGCCCTTGGCGCTTTGCGACCTAGTTTTGAGGGTATCGAATGGCTGAGTCATATAAGTTGTAACCACTCCTGCAATTGATCCATTTACAAAGTTCGTGACGGTCGTAGAAGGTATCTGGCGGCTTTTCTCGTAGTCTTTCAAGATATTGTACGTGCCCATTCGAAATGCGGTTGCGGACGCTTGCTTGAGTGTGGTGCCAGCAAAGCCGCGGTAGAGTCCCAGGAATCCATGTTCTCGGTATATAAGTCGCACGCAATGCACTGGCGAGGTGAATCGTTTGGCCCCTCTAGCATCATCGATGAGGGCCGTTTTGATCCGTTCGCTTGGTGTGACGGCGAATATACTCGCAGTCACGCCGGCGCTCATCCCTGCGAGCATGTTGCGACCAGGTGTTAATGATTGCGTTTCTGGGTCCTGGAAAGCTTTCTTGATGGTGTCAAAGGAGAGGAAACGAACGCCGTCCTTGGCGATAGAGCCGATGATCATGGTAGAACATCCTTTGTAAAGCGCACGCGTGCCCTCCTTGCGGAAAATTGAAACAACCTCATGGTAAGGGTTTCGCGATGCCCGAGTAACCTTCCTGTCACTCCGAAGCTGAACGCGGGTTTTTGCAAACTCCAAAGGATAAGTTGCTGCAGCTTCCACACCCCCGGCCGCGCCGCCGGAGACGAGGGAGATTAAAGCAGAAGTACCAGATGCATTTGCGTTGGAGTTTGGACTCATCGGATTGCGAGTGGCACGATGAGAAGTTGGCCAGGTTATCGCTCGAGTTGACTTGCAGGCGGTTATGTGTCATACGTCACTCGAGATCATCGCGATGAAGGTTGGTGGTGTTGCCGTCGGACGGCCCGAGCCCGACCGAGGTTATGTCGCGGCATATCTGGAGACTGACATTCGAAGGATGAACGTGTCTCAGCCGACTATGAGTCCATCCTGAACATGCAGTTTAAAGTGTCTGTTCGCATCACAACGGGAGGCACACCGAGCAGATCTTGTAGCGCTGCGGCACTCGTGCAATCTACCGTGAGGCTACTACGTGGAAAAAATGGATCGCAAGGGCTTCGCCATCCTTGTGTCTGACACTGATCCGATCCGGGAGACTCTTTTGCTTCCATGCGGATGGATACTTTACGCATGCAGCAACCAGGCGGAATGAAATAGTCGACCCCAAGCGCGGTTGAAGCGCCAAGACGTTGATGGGGTGCTGAAATCATGGGGTTTGTTGTACTCATCAGTACACACATCAGTAAACCCGGCCATTCGAGCACAATGTGAGTCAGTGATGGCCACACTGGAGATCCACCGAATGTTAGGCTCTGTCGATAACTCCTCAGAATGATGACACGAGTAACATGTGAGCCGCTCGACAGACAACCTGAATGTGTGACTGACACCGAACCACTAATCGACTGCGAATCTTCTTTGTAGTACTATTTGCTGGATGGTTGTGTGCATCAATGCACTTCAAAAATTCTGCCTTCTTCTTAAACGAGCTTCTGGAGACCGTTATACATCTTGAAATAGACTCCCGGCGGTGAACCTGTCAGAATGTTGCTGTCCTTGCTGCCCGCTTTTACAGTCTTCAATCTCTCTTTCATTCCAGTATTTCAGCTTCATTCGATTTTCGAGAAGAGAGCCGAGCAACGAATTCGTTCCCGAATTCAGCCAACGACTAGTAATGAACTCAGGTTGAAGAAAGTCTGAAACACTTGGTTCACAATCCTATTCGACGAGTTTTTGGTGGCAGAAGTCTTCGAGATTTGAAAGATTTTTATTGCGGTTCATTTTTTCTCTCATTCCTTCGTGTTGTTCCTTTTATAGCTGGTCATGGCTCTTTCCCCCTCGTTCTGATTCTTATTCGAAAGACTGCACCGCCACCGAGAACTGTTGACTCATCAGACACTGGCCCCAGTAGTGAGAGTTCTGCCTTTTGTCCGCGTTCGAGAATTATATAAGGGAATAGAATCCTCTCCCAAGTTAAGGTGCTAGAGGACGGAAGCTATCTCAAAGAATGTCGCCGAGAAAGCCGAAGTTATGAAATGGATACACTGGCAACAGATGTTCCGGAGCGGCAACCCAGTCTGCCCGACACCCAGGCATCATTGGAAGGCAATCATCTTGGCGTATTTGCCCGTTTGCCTCGCTCAGCCGCCTACGTACCAGGTGGAAAATGCCCACGACCCTCATGCAGAGTCCGATCTGGCGGCACCAGAAAACACCGATAGGGAGTCGAGGATCGGACTCGTGCTAGAAGGCCGCAAGTGATCAACCGAGACGGTATCAACCGGTACGACAATAGCGAGCGCAGACGACGAGCACTTTACCCTTTCCTTTAGAACGTACTGTAACCCCCTTCCGGGCCCCAAATGTAGGTACCAGCTTGACTCCGTGAATTTGGCAGGATTATTCGGTGTTTGTTCCGACCCATTCATTTTATAGCATCTGATTACAGTATTTTTCTTCCTGTGCGCTTGGCATTTACTGTCGCACACAAGCGTAGCATTCGCAGGCCGGGATGTTTTCGTCCGATTGTGCAGAGGTAGAATTGTCAGGTGTTGGCCATTGACTCAACCCTTCCATGTGCCTGCTTCAGACCTGTCTATGCAGGGAGCGGGACGTTGGCGGCACGGCACACGGCACACGGCACACTCGTTCCAAGTGGTTTTCGCTCTGAGCTCAGTCGGGAGCTAATCACCCGGGCGTCCCCGCATGTTCCAGTCATTCGGGTCTTATGAGAATCCCTGGTGACCCCGCGGTCATCAGTCCGTGCAGGCTGGTAGACATGAGGCTTTAAACTTACTGCTCCCACAGCTTTGGCAAAGCAGCTTTGAAAACAATCTCCAGCTACCTCAAGAGCTGATACGGTCAGGGGCATTCACTCGAACGCTCTATTTCGCCAACTTGTCATTGGATCCACTACATGAAAGTTACTCTGAGTATCAGATTGACACTCCAACGCCGCTAGAAGCAGTACATAATGTACAGAACGCAGCTCCGGGACACACCTAAAGAGGCTCTCAATTGGAGATTGTGGTATGGCGTGCTAGGTAAGCGCTATGACTGGCCAACTGATCGGCGCAGTACTGACACCAAGCAGTCTTCGGTCTCATGGGCGCGGCCCGTGGACTGGACGAAGGCCTTATCGGCACCACAGCCTCGCAAATCTCATTCATCAAACGATATGGGTTGAAAGATCCGAGCTTGAGCAAAGTTGAGCAGGCTGACTTGCTGTCGAACATAACATCGATGGTGCAGATGGGTTCCATCCTGGGCGCACTCATCGCCTTTTACCTGACGGACAAGATTGGGCGTCTCTGGGCCACACGGGAACTCTGCGTGCTGTGGGTTTTAGGTATCTCGATCTTTCTCGGCTCCGCACCTACCGGCAACATTGGCATGGTTTACGCCGGTCGCTTCATTGCGGGTGTTGGGATTGGCCAGACGACAGTCGTTGCACCAACATACCTTGCTGAGACTGCTCCGAGAGCCATTCGTGGCTTGTGTGTTTGCGCGTTCTCCGGCGCCGTCTATATTGGAATCATGCTGTAAGTGTATCTGAAGAATCTGTGTCAGCCATTGTTCTTCATGTGCTGACGGCGACCCGCGTGCAGTGCGTACTTTGCGTCATGGGGCTCCTCCATACACATTTCGAATACTAAGCAGGCGCAATGGATCGTGCCGAATAGTATGCATCTAATGTTCGCGGCAATCATCGCCAGTCTCAGCTTGTTCGCCTTGGAAAGTCCTCGTTGGCTGATCAAGGCCGGTCGGCATGAGAAAGCTGCGGCGAACCTGTGCAAGCTGCGAAAGCTCCCCATAGAACACCCTTACGTGCAAACGGAGATCTACGACATCAACGACCAGCTGAACCGGGAAAGAGAAGCAACCAGGGGCACCAGCTGGCTCGGGCCTCTGCGTGAGCTCGTTCTGATCCCAGCAAACCGCTATCGCCTCATGCTCTCAATCATGTCTCAGCTCCTTTCGCAGTGGTCTGGCGCGAACTCGATCACCATCTATGCACCAGAATACTTCGCCATGATGGGCACGACCGGCCAGCACGAGAAGCTCTTTGCGACCGCCATCTTTGGCCTTGTCAAATTCATCTCATCCCTCATCTGCGCCCTGTTCCTCATCGACTTCATCGGTCGCAAGCGGGCGCTCAGCTCCGGGATTATACTACAGTTCTGCAGCATGCTGTACATGGCACTTTTCCTCGCCATAGACAAGACTGTCGGGGATGAAGACTCGGTCCAATCGTCATCGCAGAAGCGCGCTGCGACGGCTGCCATCGTGTCGATATATGTCTCGGGATTTGGCTGGGCTCTCGGGTGGAATAGCATTCAGTACCTTATCAACTCCGAAATCTATCCTCTACGCCTGCGTGCGCTGGGTGGCAGTATCGCGATGACGTTCCATTTCGTCAATCAGTACGGTAATTCGAAGGCTGTGCCAACCATGTTCCTCGACATGACTACCAGTGGCACGATGTTCTTCTTCGCTGCGATTACCTTGATCGGCTTGGTCTGGGTCTATTTCTTCCTGCCAGAGACGGCTGGCAGAAGCTTGGAGGCTATGGATGAACTGTTCAGTCTACCGTGGTACTTGATTGGACGGAAGGGCAAACAGATGACCGAGGGCCATGGGTCTACAGCGGAGACTTATGGAGCGGAGAAGAAGGACATGTCTGTTGAGAGGATCGAGGAGGCGTCTATCAGGACTTGAAGGGAAATTTGCAGGCGTCAACGAGGTCTTGCGGTTGCGTCAGGTTGATTGGGGAATCGGTGATGTCGTATTGATCATGATTGGAATTGAACAGCTTTTGATCCTCCACCCATATGTCAAGACAGTGTTACATGGTCCAGACTCGAGTGCACTTTACCCCTGTAGTGTGTCATACACGGCAACGTTGGTGGAAGATGCTGGGCAACCACCGTACTCGAGGCGTCCGCTTGAGGTTCAACCGCCTTGTGAAAAGTTCAAGCTTTCGGTCGGAGAAATCTGGCGTCGCACCGGGCCGTAGCCTTGATCGGCTAAGCGCTGAATCCTTCGAGGATGATCTTGGCAGCTGCGAAATTTGCCACCATCGCAACATCTCTCCATCGCGCGATTGCGATCGCGAACAAACGAGAGGCACCAAGCATGAGCTGTTGAGCTCTGTTAACCAATGGTCCCTGTCTCGCCGCCATCATGCTCATGTGGGAAGCGCGGCAACGTGCCTCGCTCGGAATAATCCTTTGTGAGATGGATCAACCTAGGCGGTGAGCGGAAGTTTGGGAAGGAATACGTCTTCCGTAATGTCGAGGTCACGATCCAGCGTAGCAAGTGACGGTAACCAGAGGTTGGAACCAAGGCTGCTGAGAGCTGCCGAGCATAATGACAAGGAAGCATTGAGATGGGTTATCGATGAGGCGAGGAGCGTCGGCCACCTGAGCGACAGCTTTCTCGCCATCGGACTCGTGCGAAGCTCGGAAAAGGGCCAGGAGGATGCAACGCGGTATCTTTTAACAGAAGGCGCAAGGACAGACGCGGCAGCGCCTGACGGGTTGTCGCCCTTGCTTCGCGCAGTCGGACATGGCCACATCAGAGTTGTGAAGCTCCTGCTCGACTATGGAGCCTCCACTGAGACCGCTGATAGGAAGGGCAGAACGGCTCTCATGATGGCCGCTTGGAAGAACCACTGGCACATCCTCAAACTCCTCATCGAAAGGGGAGCAGACGTTCATGCAACGGATTCAAAGGAAAGAAATGTTCTACACAATCTCGCCGCTGACAAGCAATGTGACTGGGGAAACGACGTGGTCGATCTTCTTCTGCAAACCGACATCCGTATCGATGGCGATGCGTCGCGGGATAATCTTGGTCGTTCTCCTCTACATTGGGCTTGTGCGACAGCAGGGAAGAAGGCTTTTGCCGAGAAACTTCTTTGCAGACCTCACGGTCGTAGGGCAAATGTCAATGCCACAGAGATCAGATCGAAGACCCCACTTCACATTGCCGTCGCCCATGGCAGGGAGGATATGGTTGAGCTACTCCTCAAGTATCATGCGAACATCGATGTTCAGAGTGATGGTGGATGGACTCCGCTTCACAACGCGTGTGACAAAGGATCAGAAAAAATTACTCGAACGATGCTAAAGGCCGGCGCAGACGTCAACTGCAAGCTTCTTAATGGGATGACTTCTCTCCATCTAGCCGCTCAGGGAGGTCATCTGGACGTTGTGAAGTGTCTACTCGGGAGCAAGGAGATAAAGCGAACCGCGAGGGATGCCTTTGGAAGCACGCCTCTCTTGAGAGCAGCCCAATCCCGCCGGA
>JAKLMF010000484.1:0-15141 GCA_022813555.1 Botryosphaeria agaves | reverse complement strand
TGCCCATCATGGAACCCTCGGAACTCGATGTCTCCGCCATCCTCCTGAATGGCGGGCCTGATCCTCGTCTCCAATAGCTCCTTGATCATGCTCACGACCTCGCTGTCATTCTCGTCGTATGCCAAGCTGTCCTGCTCAGTCCCTTCCTGCCCGGCTTCGCCCGTCTTGTTCTCGACTGTGTTCACGATCTGCTGTCCAGACGTGACGAACTCCGTGATGAGACTGAATACCTCCGGCTTGACGTGCGCCCATGCTGTCGCGCTGTCTTTGGTGACGGTGATGTAGTCTGCGCCGAAGAACACCGACGTGACTCCGTCGACGTTGAGTAGCTGTGCGGCTAGAGGCGAGGGGTGTGGTGGTGCTAATGTTGATCGTGGCGAGAGGTATTCTACGAACGGCGACGGAAAGCCTTCGGGCAGGACTGGGTGGTTGGGTTTAAACTTCAGGGCCTGTATACCGTAAGGTTACCGGCATTTAGTGCTTGCTACAAGGACTGCCTACATCTGCGTTCGGTGTGCTCTCCGTTTGGATGAAGATGGTTCTCCGTGCGCTCGCAGGGCTATATGTTGCAGAGGCGGATGGTATGAGACGCTTTGACAGCGGCCTGTACCTAGAGCTGGAAGATGAGAGAGGCGACGACACAGATGCCTCATGGTAGCATCTTGCTGTTGGTTGAAAGGTGGCGAGCCTCTGGGCGTATCTTGCGCTCACGGAGGGGCGAGCTTTCGCGGCGCTTCGCAGGACAAGTCGCGGAACCGTGTGTGAAGACATAGTTGTTTCTTTTGCGCTTATTTAGTGGAATGGATACTGTTTTATGGGGAATTGCGATTCAGTGTATGCTCCACGAGGCCCATTATCTTTCTAAGAAGATTGACGTAGGGCCGCTTATTCAGCATCCGATTTCTCCGCATTTGCATCGCCTCCAGATGGGAATACGATGAGAAGTACCAACAAAACCATTGAAAGAGAGAGAGAGAGATGGAGTGTACGCGATGCCATAATTGCTTTGGAATCATCTCCCATCTCAAAGTCTATTCCGAGGTACGGATATTGTACGCTACGTTAAAAACAATTTCATCGCAATCATAGCAGGTATCTCCCAGCACCTCAAGCCTACTCCCGCTTGCCAAACACCTTGTCGTAGTTGACCAGCGTAAACCGGTAGTGCACGTCATTCTTCTTGACCCTCTCGACCGCCTCCTTGCAGCCCTCCTCACTGATGTCAATCGTCTCAACCCAGCTCTTGATGTTCTGCTTGCTCGCCAACTCTAGCATGCTCAACATCTCAGGCCGGTTGCCGATATGGCTGGTACCGATGTAGCATCCGTTGCTAGCAAAGTCCTGCATCATGACCTTGATCGGCTCGTCCGGCATGCCGACGTTGTGGAACTTGCCCATGACCTTCAGCGTCGAGAAGTACTGGGACAGGTCAAACGTGTGCGTCATGTCAGCGGTGTTGAGGATGAAGTCGAAGGTGAAGGCATATGGCTTCTGCCAGTCCTTCTTGCTGCTGTCAATGAAGTGCTGGGCTCCCATCTTCTTCGCATCCGCCTCCTTGTGTGGGGAATGCGAGATAGCATAGACTTCGGCGCCGAGGGCAACAGCCCACAGGAGGGCGAAGTGACCAAGACCGCCGCTACCGAGGGATAATGTTAGCATGGTGTGCATGACGCAGAGGTGCTGAAAACCGCTTACATTCCAACAATACCAATCTTCTTGCCAGGTCCAGCGCCTAATCTCACTAGCGGGCTGTACACCGTCAAGCCCGCACACATCATGGGCGCCGCAATAGACGTCTCAATGTTATCCGGGATCTTGAATGTGAAGTACTCGTGTGCGCGGATATGACTCGCATATCCGCCCTGAGCAATGGTTCCATCTGGATACGGGGCACCGTAGGTGTCGACGGAGTTCGGGCAGTAGTTCTCCTGGTCCGCCTTGCAGTTGTCGCAGGTCAAGTCGGCGGCGATCTGGGCACCCACACCGACACGGTCGCCAACCTTGATGGTGGTCACGTCCTTGCCGACCTTGATAGCTCGGCCGACGACCTCGTGGCCGACGCAGAGAGGCATGGGCACGTCACCCCAGCCGCCGGTGATTGTGTGCACATCGCTACCACAGACACCGCAGGCGTCAATGGCAATGTCGATGTCGCGGTCTTCGAATGGCTTGAGCTTGAACTGCAGAGCAATTGGTGGTGAGCTAGTGTGACTGGAGAAGTGGAATGAGTGAGAACCTACCTCCTGCTTCTTGAACGTGCTCCAGTTCTTGGTATCCTGCACCATGAAGCCCTCGGCAGTCTCTGGGTAAGGCATCTTGGATTGACGTGTTCTAGGTTACTTTGGGAAAGAATTGGGGTGTCTCGTGTTGCAAAATGAGAGGTTTCTCTTTGAACTAGAATCAACGACGATTGATATGGAGGGGCACAGGGTTTAAGTGCTCGAGAATCGTAACGGCCTGAAAAGCATGCGCCAAGTGAGGTCATGATTGATGGAATACCGCCGAGCGGGCTGCATGAGCGAGTGCGGGCGGAGACGCATGCGCAGCCGTAGGGCTCCAATGCAACAGCGTCATCCGCCAATAATGAAGCCGTGTCGGCTTGTCTGGAGCTTCGGCTTGTGGAGAAACTCACACCGGGGCGGCAGTTATTTCACCGCAGTGAGTTCTTGCTACTACGCAATTGGCTCAAAACTCACCACCTGCATTAATCGATGGTGCCTTTTAAGGTGACGTTGTATGCCAGATGCCAGGCCCTTCGTCATGCCTTATCCGTTCCCATAGATTCGACCAATGGTGAGGGCGCCGTTAGCGGAGCATCCACCCAGCATCTTCAGTCACTGTCAACTTGGTGGGACAGCGTCGTGGCTGCCAGTAGAATCTGGACCGTCTTTTTGTTTGGAGAGCCAGCTCGGGTCTCACTGTCCAGTCTCAAGAACTATGCGGACAAAATTTGTGCATGATCAAGTGTTGATAGAGTATCGGAGCTATTGTACAAATCTAGAGATAGTTAAGAGATCAGGCACGAAATCGAGATGCGTGAATCTCTAGCCGGTCGTTCCCTCTGCTCAAATCTTTAAGAGGTTTTGTTCTTGAGACCTCTGTTGAAACAATGAGCGATACGCCCTGAAGCCCGGCAGCGACCCCGCCATGATGCGGGGTGATCGATGGCCGCGTTGCCCAATTAAGACATCCCGTTCACCATGCTCCAGATCTGCACATGCACAAAGTGGAACACTGCATAGAATGCGGAGAATGGCTTCCACGACCGTTGGTCTTAAAGCCGGCGTGCAGGCGCGCTCTTGAGTTGGACCAAAGGAACCATCACTACATCTGACTGTGCATAACGATTTCATTCACAGTGCAAGAGCTAGAAACGATAACACGATCGTTTGACTGATAAAGAGGATTGAGGATGGCCTCGACAATGAAAGCTGTGCGCTTCCACGGGCAAAATGACCTTCGATTGGAAGATATACCGGTCCCTGAGCTCAAACAGGGCCAGGTCAAGGTGAATTGTTCATGTGTTAAGGTACGACACTAGCTAAGGATCATTAACGATACTCAGATCAAACCCGCTTGGGTGGGCATATGCGGCACCGGTAAGACTCCATGTGCTAATATCATCTTACCACGCATGACCATAGGCTGAGTTATTTGCAGACCTCCATGAGTACCTGGGCGGCCCGAACCTCTGTCCAACCACGCCACATCCCATTACCGGCGAGCAAGTTCCATTGACCTTCGGCCATGAGTTCAGTGGGATCGTGGAGGAAGTTGGGGAGGGTGTCAAAGACTACAAGCCTGGAGACCGTGTCGTCATCCAGCCCATCATCTACGATGGCACCTGCGGAGCATGTCAGGAAGGCCTGATCAACTGCTGCTACAGCAACGGGTTTGTTGGGCTGAGCGGTAAGACTCCCGGCGATGTTGAGTGTAACCATCTTGCTCACAGTATATAGGTTGGGGCGGTGGATTGGCAGAGCACATTGTCCTCCCCGAGTCATGCTTGTATCATCTTCCAGACAACGTCCCCTTAGAGATCGGAGGTAGGCCAAACATGCCAATGTCTTTGTAGATCCAGATGGAACTGACCAACCCCAGCATTGGTGGAGCCGCTGGCCGTAGGCTGGCACGCCGTCGACGTCTCGCCTTACCAGCCGGGAGACGGAGTCCTGATCCTCGGTGGTGGTCCAATCGGTCTCTCAGTCATCCAAGCGCTCAAAGCACGCGGCAAAGACACGAAGATCATCGTGTCCGAAATCTCCAACCGCCGCAAGGAGTACGCGAAGCAGTTCGGCGCGGACCACATCCTCGATCCGACGAAAGACGACATCGTCAAGCGCTGCCGCGAACTCTGCGATAATCAAGGCGTCCACGTCGTATTCGATGCCGCCGGCGTGCAGGCAGGACTAGATCAAGCCGTACATGCGGTTCGGGCGCGTGGCACGGTAGTAAACATTGCCGTGTGGGAGAAGCCGTGCACGATAGATCCGAACGTGCTGGTGTTCAAGGAGAGGAAGTATCTGGGAATCGCGACATATGTGAAAGGGGATTTCCAGCAGGTGATTGATGCTATCTCGGAGGGCAGAATGAAGCCGCATGAGATGATTACGAAACGGATCAAGATGGACAAGGTCAAGGAGGAGGGATTTCAGACGCTCATAAAGGACAAGGACAACCAGGTCAAGATTCTGGTGGAGGTTGCAGGCGGCTAGTCGAGCCTTGATTTGGTGAGATGGCGTGTCTACAACTGACCCGCCTTAGGACTTACTGAACTCTTTCATGACAGGAAGACACAACGAAGATGCTGTTGTACACTCAAATAGCGAAGAGTTGCTCAATTAGATTGGGACGACATGTTAACTACCTGCGGCTTCCAATCTTCAGGAAGTGAGTGTGTAGGTACGTGGATAGCTCCAGGCACTCGATGTTGGAAGGTTCCCAACGGAGCGGATACATTGTAATTCTTACCCAAACATGACGCGTCTGATCACATTCTTCCGTGACACAACCCAACGCAGATGTGCGGGTTGCACCGGTGATGTCAGCAGCAGGGACCATGTCTTAGTATGTATGGCCGTGTGAGACAGGCGATTCCCAATACTGACGTTGGCAATATTGTCCACCTAGGCAGTTTTTCGGAGCTCACATTAACTTACGTAGTCCTTCATTAAACAAGAGCAGGCTGTTGCTCAGGCGTTGGCAGCTGCTAGCCGCGAGATGGCGTCGGGTGGCTTGTGGCTGTGAACAAATTCCAGCGCCGTCATTGGCCGATGCAAGTGCCAAATTGCGCGTTTCGCGGAAGTGACGTTTGAGGCGCAGGGGTTGCGGCAGGCTTGCTGTGTGCATGAACCTGTTGAGTGACATGTGAGTCGGTCCTTGTTTGCCTGCAAGCATCATGTCACATTTTGGAATTGCGCCTGGGGTTTTGGATAAATGCCATGTTTCCGCCCGCCAGGGAGCTTTCACTCCCTCATCTCCTACTCATAGTAATTCATCAGCCAGCATCGCCTCACCCCTTCCATCACATACTCGATCCATCTTTGGTTACCTTCTGTTTGACTTTCAGTTGAGGTACGAGATCCCTCAAGCAACACCTCGACGCGTCGCTGACCATTCCAGTGACCACAGCCATGGCGAAGCTTGCTGGAGCCGCCCTGAGGGGCTTTCAAACTCTCCTCTACGCGATCGAGTTCTGCTGCGCTGCCATCATCCTGGGCATCTACTCCTACTTCCTCGCCGTGCTCGCCGACCGTGACATTCCTATCTCGAACTGGAAGCGCGCCGTCGAAGGCCTGTCCGGAGCAGCAGTCCTCTACCTCATCTTCGCCATCCTCCTCACATTCTTCCTCGGCGGCAAGGCCTTCTTCGCCTTCCTCGCCATCGTCCTCGACCTGCTCTTCTGTGGCGCGTTCATCGCCATTGCGGTGATGACCCGCGACGGTACTAAGAGCTGTTCTGGCAACGTCAACACACCGCTTGGAAATGGCCCAGCGAACAGCGGTGACCCAGGATATGGTAACAACGGCTTTGGCTTCGGGAGCAACACCAACTCTACCTACGCGCCCAGTCTTAGTCGGGCTTGCAAGTTGAACAAGGCTTGCTTCGCGGTCGCAGTCATTGGAGCCGTCCTCTTCCTCATCAGTGCCATCGTGCAGCTCTTGATCGCCCGTCACCACAAGAAGGAGAAGGCTTTCGGCCCATCCCCAGCCAACAACTACACCTCGGGCAGCGGCAAGCGACGTTTCTGGCAGCGCAAGGCTGGCCCAAACACGACCAAGGAGGCCTACGGCCATGACGCTGAGCTTGGCACCACCGGCGTCACTGGCACCGCTGTTGGCCTTACTCCTCACCACCACCACCACGACACCACCGTCCGTCCATCTCACGACACCGCATACACCGGCTCTACCGTCGCTGCTCCGGGTGGCACCACCTACACGGGCAACAAGTTCGAGTCCCAGGGTACGGCTGTGATCCCGACAATGGAGGGCTCACACCCCTTCCACGCCGGACCGACAGGTACCGCCGTCGACAACCCGTACGGATACGACAACACGCGCACCACCGCGAGCCACTTCTAAGTTGTTCATTGACGCGTAATCTCTCAAAACGAATCGAGTTTATTAGCGTCACGACATGATACCACTTCCCGTTTGCTTGTATACTAGTTTGCGTCGCATCGCGGCCAGCGCGGGGCTGGAGTCTGCATGGGACTTGACGCCTTGATGACCTTGTACACCACACATAGCTATAGTTAATACCTAATACTTCCCTGAGACATTCACATCCTCTTGTTGACGGTGCTATACCTTCTGACCGTCTCCTTCGCCGAACTGACGCCTGATCGTGTTGAACCGTCTACACCGAAGTCGCGTGAACAAACTTTCCATCCGTCCATACGCCCGAAAAATCACACGCCATCCATTCCCACACCTTCCTCCCACCACCACCCCACAGCACCCTCCCTCCCTCCATCCCAGCCCAGCCCATACCACCATCACACCCGTCCCCGTCCCCTTCCCCTTCCCCTCCCTCGCCCCCTCGCTCTCGTCGCCCCTCTTCCCACCCCACTAGTCGTTCTCCTCCCGCCACCAGCCCGTCCCTCCGCGACGCGCACCTGCTCCACAAACTCCCTCAGCAGCGTCTCAAGGCCCTCATTGCGCCGGGCCAGCAGCAGCACGTCATCTGTCGTCACCGTCGCGCGGCCGGCGTGCTTGGCGAAGGTTTCGAGATCGCGGGCTGCTGATGCTTTCGCCGGGAAGGGGGGGTTGGCGTTAGTGGGGGGTTGGGCGGTGGAGAGGGGAAGGATGGGGGATGAGAAGTACCGATTTGCGCCCACACGAGCTCGGTTAGGGCACCGATGAATTGGGGAGTCGCGTTGTGGTTGCTGATGAGGGTTTCGTGGTCGACGATTTGGCCGATGGCGTACCAGAGGGCGGATTTGAGGCGCTGTGTTGCTTAGTGCGGCTGCGCAGTGTATACGAGAACACATCGGAGACTGTGGGGAATGAAGTACCTCTTCTTTCAGCGCTGGATCGTCAATCTCGTCGTCTGCCATCGTTGGTTACTACCTCTAACTTGCATTGGAGGAGCGCGTTCGGGAAGACGCGTTCCTGCCGGGCGGTGCGCAGCTTGAGGTCGTAGGGCTGAGAAGTGGAGGGGAATATTGTTTGGTTGCTCTAACGGGCTGGACCACACAATTGATTTGCTCTGTATATTTAAACCATAATTCTTCCTACATACTAGGTTACACATTTCACTGCGTCGGAATCGTAGACACTGCCTAAGTTGCACTATTTTCACGGCAATATTGTTGCCATTTACAAAGGACACCAAATTTCTCTCTACCACTATTCACCCCACATCCAATAGCCTCTTCCGCTCCACATCCACTCAACTTCGTGTCCAACACTCGCGCATCTTCACATCAGCCGACACACACCTCATCCAAACTCAAACCCCCCGTCCTAATCATGGACAACCACCCGCGAACCCCCGAAAGCCCCTTCTCCGGCCCCCTCAACACCCTCTGGACCTGGGCCGACAACTTCCAGCGCAACACCTCCGCCGGCTTCACCTCCCTGAAAGCGAAAGACTACATCCGTCTCATCGCCATCATCGGCGCCTACCTCTTGCTGCGGCCCTACATCATCAAGCTGGGCGCCAAGGCGCAGGAAAGGCAGCACGCGAAAGACAGTGCGGAGGGTGGTGACGGATCATTGGACCCGAATGGTCTGAGGGGAGGGGGGAAGGTGGAGATCCCGGGGGTGGACGATGAGGATGAGGGGAGTGATACGGAGGGGGAAGGGACGGCGGGAGATTGGGGCAGGGGGGCGAGGCTCAGGCAGAGGAGGTTTATCAGGCAGGCGCTCCGTGCGCATGAGGAAAGGTTGGCGGCGGAGGATGAGGAGACGGCGAGTGATAAGGAGATTGAGGAGTTTTTGATGGAGGAGTATGCGATGGCGGAGTGAGCGGCTGGAGGTGAAGAGTTGCGATGCATTGCGGTGGCGTTTGGCCTGGGAACTTAGCTGGCCGGATAGAGGGTTGGGTAGATGGGTGGTGAGGCTCTCGTGTGTGTGTGGCTCTGTGCATTCCAGCAGTTCTCCGCTGACTTGTAATGTCGGTATAGGTGCCGCTCTTGCGCATTCACAACTTCCGTAAGATCAAACTACTACTGGCATTGTCGTCTTCACTACCTTTGCATGATGTCTACAAACACGCGTTCTTTTCTTCTGGGTTCGTCTGTTGTGGTCTGTTCTTGTGATTCGGTCGAGTCGCGTTGAGACACATTCCACACAGGCGAGCTATGAACTGTACGCCATTGCAACGCACGATGGGCCGGGCAGCACTCGACTCAAGTGCTTGAGCCACCCCATCTGCACTCATAGCGCGGATTGCAAGCCGAGGCGAGCTATGTGCCAACCGTCTTCTGCAGCGACGGCGGTACCCGAAATGCAGCAAGGCACTTCTCACAAGCCTTGTGGCTCGAGTGGATTGTCACAGCCATCATGCCGACGCGACAGCGCGTCGCGAGATCGACGCTGGAAGCTCCTTGCTTGTATAAGAGAGAACTGCTTCGAACATCCTGTGGGTAGTGTTCCACACTCATCATCATGGCTATCACGAAGCGAACAAGAGCACTCTGTACATTATGTATCTTCTCGTGTCTCTCTCGTTCTACATCTGCTCACGTCCAGATGAGCAGCCCCTTTCCCATACGGAGTTCACTAGATCCTCAGACACCCACCGCGAACAAAGACTACAATTACGCGGCTCCTCTCAGCCCTGATGGTTCCAACTTTCCTTGTAAAGGCTACCAGAATGACAGCCCATTACGGACAACAGCGACCTATCATGCTGGTGGTAACTACACCATGACGCTCGCGGGCAGTGCCACTCACTTGGGCGGCTCCTGCCAGTTATCCCTGTCTTACGACAACGGAGCAAGCTTCAAGGTCATCAAGTCAATGGTTGGTGGTTGTCCAATAACAAAATCGTACGACTTCAGCGTCCCGTCCTTTGCACCAGACGGCACGGCACTGTTCGCGTGGACGTGGCTCAATTTCGAGGGAAACCGCGAATTCTACATGGATTGTGCAGCGGTCCAGATTCACAGTGATGGTGGGAGCGATCAGAGCAAGATGGATGCCCTGCCGGACGTCTGGGTAGCAAACCTACGAAGTGTCAACACCTGCACGACGGGGGAGAAAGAAAGCCCTGTGTTCCCGAACCCTGGCTCTGACATCGTCTACGGCGGTGGCATGAGCGCGTCGTCTCCTCCGACAGTGGGCAACTGCGAATTCGGGTCTTCAAATCCTTCGTCGTATTCGAACACGGGAGACACAAGCCCGATGATAATGGCTCATATGCCAGCAGTAACACCCGCCTCCGGCGACCGCAGAGTCAGTTCCGTCTCCTTCGTCGTGATTACCGACACCTATTCACCGCTGCCAACCCCCTACCCTACTCCGGGTTCCTTCTACGTCCCGGAGACCCCCTACGACTACGACGACTACGACTGCGAGCCTGTTCCCGACGTCACTATCACAATCACGCCAACCCTCACCTTCAGCCGCCTCTGGCCTCCAACCCGCCCCGCCAGCTTCGCGACCCGAACCCGTCCATCCTACATGCCTCCCCCACCAGGCCCACCTCCACCAGGTCCCCCACCATCAGGCTCCTCCCCGCCTCCACCTCCGCCTCCTTCAAGCGGCAACACCGGCGCCACCCCACCCTACGCCACCGGCGACCCCTCCGCCTACCTCCCCTGCGTCCCCGGCACCTTCCTCTGCACCTCCGCCACCACCTGGCTCACCTGCACCTCCCCCAACGCCTGGACATCCCCGCGCGACGTCGCGGCCGGCATGATGTGCCTGCCCAACCTGGCGCCGTACACCAACGCGATTGCTGCGGCGTCGCAGCAGGGCCAGGGGCTGCCGCCGGGGTACTACAGGGATGATAGGTATGTCAGGGCCAGGCCGTATGGGGGGTGCAGTGTCAGTGGCGTGATTAGGTGTGGGGAGCAGGGGGAGGGGACGGGGGGTGGCTGGTTGGTTTGTGATCAGGAGGGGTGGGTGTACATGGGGCTGTTGGCGGCGGGGACGACGTGTAGCAATGGGGTCATCACTTGAGGGTGGAGTGGGGAGAGGGCTGGAGTGGAACGAGGAGAAGGGGTGCGGAGCGGAGTGTTATCCTATGTGTCTAGGAGGGGGACAGTGGAGACGTTTGCACCAGTCCGCATTCCCGATGGCGCTTCCTGGGTTTCGAATTGGTTGGGCGTTTCTTGGGTTACAAAATTGGGAAAGCTGGGTGGATTAAGACTCTAGTGTCCTTCTAGTTGTATGGGACCATGGTAAGGGACTAGAGTAGTCATCTCGTCTAGGATGACATAATGGGAGCAGTAATCAATCTCTTGGAACAAGCTTTTGTCGCAAAGTGCTTCATTTGCTTGAGAACAGACTGATCATTTGCCGTCTGATGATTGTTTTCGATGACATGGGCTGAAGTAAGCGGTAGAACGGCAGGACGCTTGCCAAGCCACGGCGGGTTCCTGCATATGACGCAGTGCGGATACATTTTTGGTCTCCACCCGGTCGAACATTATTATCAATCGCCATCGGCGTTTATGGACATACGGAAGAGCGTTCCACGGTATTCTTGCTCATCAAAATTTTCCAATTCCACTATGGTTCCGTTAAAAAGGCCACCATGTCCTCCCCTACGCCCACCAACGACCGCTCCTCCAACCCTCCTCCACACACCCTCACCACCGTGATTACCACCACCGACAAGCTTCCCACCCCCCCATCCACTACCATGTCTTCCTCCAAGCTTTTCGAGCCGCTCAAAATCGGCAACCTCAACCTCCAACACCGCCTCGTCATGGCCCCGCTAACCCGCTTCCGCGCCGACGACTCCCATGTCCAGCTCCCCTTCGTCAAAGACTACTACACCCAGCGCTCCTGCGTCCCCGGCACCCTCCTCATCACCGAAGCGACCTTCATCTCCGCCCGTGCCGGCGGCTACCCCAACATCCCCGGCCTCTTCACCAAAGAGCAGCTCGCGGCCTGGCGCGAGATCGTCGACGCCGTCCACGCCAAGGGCGGCTACATCTACTGCCAGCTGTGGGCGCTGGGCCGCGTCGCGAACCCGGACGTGCTGAAGGCGGAGGGCGGCTTCGACCTGGTCAGCAGCAGCGCGACGCCGATCGTGGCGCCGGAGCAGGAGGAGGGCAAGAAGGCGGACGACACGCCGACGCCGCGCGAGATGACGGAGGAGGAGATCTGGGGCTTCGTTGGCGACTATGCCGCGGCTGCCAAGGCGGCGGTCGAGGAGGCCGGCTTCGACGGCGTCGAGATCCACGGCGCGAACGGGTACCTGGTCGATCAGTTCACCCAGGATACGTGCAACAAGCGGACGGACGCGTGGGGCGGCGGCGTCGAGAAGCGCGCCCGGTTCGGCCTCGAGGTCGCGAAGGCGGTTGTCAAGGCGGTCGGCGCGGACAAGGTGGGCATCCGGCTGAGCCCGTGGAGCCCGTTCCAGGGCATGCGCATGCAGGATCCGGTCCCGCAGTTCTCGTATCTGATTAAGGAGCTCAAGACGCTGGATCTGGCGTACGTTCACCTTGTCGAGAGCAGGATCATCGGGAATGCGGATATCGAGGCGTCCGACAAGCTGGACTTTGCCATCGATATCTGGGGCAAGCAGAGCCCGATTCTGCTTGCTGGTGGATTCAGGCCGGATTCGGCGAAGGAGGCGGTCGATGAGGAGTACAAGGACAAGGATATCGCGATCGTCATGGGCCGGTACTTCATCAGTTCGCCGGACCTCGTGTTTAGGTTTAAGAAGGGCATCGAGTTGACGAAGTATGACCGCGAGACGTTCTACAAGCCGAAGTCCAAGGAGGGGTATCTTGATTACCCTTTCAGCAAGGAGTTTTTGGAGACCGAAGGGAGCAAGCTGTAGATTATCGAGGGTGTAAACCATAGAAGGGCATTACTGGCGTTCGGACGGTAGAGCTCTATAGAGGCATTGGGGACATCAAAGGCACTAGAGGCATTAGAGGTACTAGAGGTACTAGAGGTTCTGGAGGCACTAGAGATAGAAGTGGTCAAGATTACAGTTCGCATGTCTCATTCTCTTGGCTCTCACAAACTTCAACCCGGCTTGTGCTGACCTGATGATAAAACCGCAGGACGAAGCGTCGTTGCAACGTCTCCGGCCTCCACCAGCTCTCCCTAAGCTCATACCTAGTACACAGGGTCATGCTGTTGAGCATGAAAGTGATGCTTTAGGAATCACCCGATTTGTGGACAATTCAATCGCAAGCCCACAGACTACCAAGAACACATGAAGCAAATCGGATGTTTGCTCTCGCACTGTTTGCTTTACCATGGCTGTTGCCAAACGTAGAGAACAAGCTGATGTTTACCACTTGGCGTGAGTACGATCAAACTGCAGACGTCCATTTTACAACGTATCTCATTCCCCAAGTCCGCGTCCGAACTTCACTCACTTTCAAACTATGATTCTCTTCACTGGTCATATGTCCTTGATTCTTAAAATGGTATAGCGTCGTACGCCTCCTCCTTCACGCTATGGGGACTTCTGGACGAGGCTTTCGAAACATTGTATATAAACCATTCACATATGGCGGGTAAGACGTTATAGGTGATTGGCATGTCTCTCCAGCCCCAGCTATAACATTCTTGTTTTCTACCAGCATGGCAGTGGTCAATCTTGCCCATTCACCAATTCGTTCTGGCATCGGCGGCAACACAGTTCCTCGAAACACATATCTCTCGCATACATACCATCATCTCCTTTCTGAAACTCTCTTCCTCTGTCAAGCTTCTCCATCCTGCGATCGGTGAGACACCTCAAACGTCAGGTACAGACCGGTTCCTAAATATCATTACAGGTCTCGGTCTTCAATGTTTAGGAAAGCTGACTTCAATATAATAGAGGCTCTAGCTGCTCCACCCTTCAGGCAACTGAGACCAGCTTCTGACTCTTGCAAAGGTGTCAGCTCTCCGCGAGCTATCACCCTCTCAGCGCCGTGGTCTCCTCGATGGCCCCAAGGTATCCATCACAGTCACATCAGACGGCAACAGGAGCTTCACCGTAAGGGGTGCGCCACACAGTATGCTCGTCCAGCGACCACCACTAATGCGAATGCAGCATATGGCGCTAACACCGCGGGCGACTATGCTTTCACATTGTTGATTTAGTGTGGCTTTATGGCAGGCTTTGTGAACGCTATAAATACTATAACTCATCGCGCTGTGCGTAATACATAATATGGTGATTTCTGTTTCCCTGTGTCGAACCTTCACACAAATACTTGTCCTTCCGAGACAAACTCCTCTACCTGCAATAATCCCTTCAACCATCGGCATCTCTTCATGCTGTTGCTCAGCTGAGTGCTCGTTCTCCGTGGTTCAGGTCCTCTATGATTACCACATACACTACGATCTCCTCTAGGTGATAAGCTTGAGGCACGACCATCAATTCTCTTCGGATACCAACGGCCCACTCAAGAATCAAGGTGGCTGACTTGAGCAGATCTCCGCTCCCTTCGAACCCACCGCTGCGGCCGTCGTTTCGAACGCGAGATTCTCGGATATGTCGGCGCTTCGCGACCTGTCGCCTCCACAGCGCAGTGGTCTCCTGAACGGCCCAAAGGTCTCCATCAGGGTCGGAACAACCAACGCATCCGTGGTGAAAGATGTTCCAAGCGCCATGCACCAACATACCTGTGCATCGCTTTCAATACCATGCGACGAGTCATCATTCGATTCTGGCATTTTCTTTCGTGAACCTCCAAAGTAAGAAGCGTGTTTGTCAGTGGGACGGTAAGTTTTGGTGTGATAATAACTTGAGGTCGGGCTGAACAAGAGATGAACACACAAGTAGAGACAATAAGACGACCGCACTCAAGATCTTTGGGTTGCTGGACGGTGTCTAGCCGATGAAGTAAATTAGGCTGGCCGGAATGTTTGACAAGGGGCGGGAAACTGCAAACAAACGCGCTTGACATACGTAGAACTCTGGCTTCTCAGACTTGAAGACACTGTTGAGCTGTGGCCGAACATCGGAAGCTATTTACAACATACACGTAACGTTCCAAAAGAGTAACAATGTCATGCACTTGTTTACAAGGTGTCCCTGAGGAGCTTGTTCATTCTTGCCATCTTCGCCGACACACTCAGGTCGATTGTTCGGTCGCCAATCTCAACGACCAAGCCACCCCTGATATCCGGGTTGACCTGCATACTTTGTGAGAAGTGTCGTTACCACAGAATCTATGGCAAATGTACGTACCTTCGGAACGACCTTCAGCTTCTTGCCCTGCCCAACGTACTGTGATTTCGAGATTGCGTTCTCCAACTGCTTCAGAACCCTGTTGTCAAGTGGCTGCAAACAGAACCCTTATCAGTATATGTCGATCTCTCCACCGCCGCGCGCCATATATCCTGCAGGAGACGTACCGCAGCACTAGTGACGGTCAACTCAACCTCTCCCCTGTACGCGCTCATCAACTGCGCAAACTTCTCGCACACCGGCTCCAGAAGGCTCAATCGGTTGTTCTCAGCGAGGGTGCTGAGGAAGTTCTTGACGACGTCGCCCTTGTCCTGG
>JAKLMF010000483.1:2663-15151 GCA_022813555.1 Botryosphaeria agaves | reverse complement strand
GCCTCACTGTCAAAGAACAGAGGGAAAGTAATCGAACGATCGACACTTCAGCCGCACCCTCTCTCGATGTTAGATCCAATATGTGTTGGAGTAAATCGTTACCGATCCCCGCGGCATAATTCCGTTAGGATAAGATGGCTTCTAGCCGAGAGTACGTTGTTTCGCTGTCGTAGTACCTGAGTCTACAGCGTAACTCTTGCTTGCATGAGGATCTCTCCGGTCGCAAGACTGATACAAGCTTTACACAAGCTTCAGCCAAGCTTCAAACTACTGCGAGCCGAACCCTTAGTGCACTACATTAATCCTTTGGAGACAGACAAAAGAGCCATTGCTCACTCGGGCAGTCCGAGAATACGAGGCATGACTAGGATAGTACGGATTGATAGTACGCTAAGAGCCTCTACGCGAGATGGCGTCTCGGTTTTGACCGTAACCCTAATGCAACCTTAATAAGCACTAGTGCTCAGAACACTGCCACGCTGACGTTGACAACTCAACTGGTAGCTTTTTACCGAAGGAAACTGCTCAGATCCTTGTGACAGTGCTATGATGGGATTAGGTATGAATGAAAGGCGTTTGGTAACTAGCTGTATAATTTCTGCATCTCGTTCATTCCCATCTCTCCAGCCCGTGCTCTCTTCCTCTCCTCCTCTCTTCTTTCTCAGCCGCACAATCTCTTATTTCCCAGTGCTATCCACTGCTTTTCTTCTACTGACATCACGCAACCAACTATCAAACCCACGTGGTGATGACTTCGATCAACACTGTTGCAGCAGCATCAGCAGCGGCAGCAGGTGTTTCCACTCATCTAGGCTATTTCATTCGAGGCGAGCACCATTTGTACGGTACAAGGTATATTCAAATCTTCGCCACGTTTTTCTTTGCGACAATCGTCCTTGTCGTCCGTCTTGACAAGGAGTCCTTCGGAAGTGGCTTGAGAAAAGTCACCTCCCTTGCAGGCTGCTATCTAGGCGGTCTCTACGCTAGTTTACTCGTCTACCGCATTTTCTTCCATCCTTTGAAGAGATTTCCTGGACCTTTTGGTAACAAAGTTGGGAATCTCTGGTTTTCAGCGCAGCTAGGAAATGCGGATGCATACAAAAAAGTTCTCAGTCTTCATGAGAAATACGGAGCTTTCCTGCGAATTGGATCGTCCGATCTATCAATCATCCATCCAAGAGCTGTAAATGTCATCCATGGAACGGGAACCAAATGTGGAAGATCGGCCTTTTACAACGGAGATCCTCTGCCATCGATGATCTCATGTCGCGATCGAACTGCCCATGACCGAAGGCGCCGCATTTGGAGTCCTGCCTTCAGTGACAAAGCTCTGCGAGGATATGCGCAGAGAACCAAGGTTTACGACGATCAGCTTATTGCCAAGATTGAGGTCGCATCCTCTTCTGGAGAACCCACGAATGTCTCGAAATTGTTCAATTACTACAGTTTTGATGTGATGGGGGATCTCGCATTCGGAAGGTCATTCGACATGCTTGGAAGTGGTGAAGAGCATTGGGCCATCACGCTTATGAACACAGGCTTGGAGGCACTGGCATTTCTATTTCCTATATGGCTGTTCAGAGTGTTGATTTCGATTCCTGGACTCCTCAAAGATCATCAGAAGATCGTCGAATTTTGCAACACTCAGTTGAGCGAGAGAATGAAGGTAGTTAACCTCACAGCTGTGGGCTACAAGCTTTGAGATGTCAAAGCTAATTGCGACCAGATGAAGGTAGACACTCCGGACGTTATGTCTACATTGCTCGAACCGTTTCAGGACAGTCCGCCCACAGGTCAGGATCTCTTGATGCTACAGGGAGACTCTCGTCTGATTGTTATAGCTGGAAGGTACGTCTTTATGTCGCCATTGCTCCCAATAAACCGTATATGACATGCTAACGCCCGTTACTTTGCAGCGATACCATTGCGAGTACTTTAACGCACATTTTCTACGAACTCGCACGAGATCCTCAGCAGGTGTCCAGACTACGCCAGGAAATTGCCCCTCACGTCGACTTCTCTAGTGGAACAGCTTACCTCACACTCCAACATTCCGACCACCTCAATGGCGTTATCAATGAGACACTGCGCCTACACCCACCGGTTCCTACAGCGATCCCGCGGCTGACGCCTCCCGAAGGTATTAAGATTGGAGAGACCTCTGTGCCGGGGAACATCACTGTATGGTGTCCACCCTATGTGATGGGTCGTAGTAAGCTGTAAACTCTTTTGCCCTCCAGGCTAGAGAAACTGCTCATGCAATATAGGCGAGATGATTTACACGAAAGCCGAATCGTTCATTCCGGAACGCTGGTACTCCAAGCCAGACATGGTGAAGGATAAGGCCGCTTTCTCGCCCTTTGTAACAGGTATGTCACCAACGACAAGTTCCAGAGATGACTAAGTTCATGTTGAGCACATTCTTCCCTTTCAGCTCTCTCATCCCAAGCCCGGCTCCTCGAGCCACCAGCCATGTATGCAAGCTATGAGGCTAATCGGCCTCTACGATTAGGTCCGTACGGTTGCATCGGCAAGCCACTCGCACTAATGCAGATACGCACCCTGGTAGCGAAGATAATCACGAACTTCGATGTAAGTTTTGCGCCTAGCGAGGATGGAGCCAACCTCATGAAGAAGTCGAGGGATCATTTCACACTTGGCTTAGCGGATCTTAACTTGGTTTTTAAGAAACGCTAGGATGCGGAAAGAAGATCTGAGAAGTAGTTTCAAACATACCGTGTATATACATACCGCTAAGTCCGATGAGCGGGGCTCATCCTAGTTCCTGATTTAGCGAAATGTTTCCTTTGACAGATTATCATGACTGAAGCTTTAGTGCCATTCGGCGGCATCGTAGGTGACTTGACGCTAATGAAAGACCTATTGGAATTCAGTGTCTGAATAAAAGCTCGCTGCAAGAGTTTTCGATGTGTAAGAATGGAAACTGGAAGCGTTTCGAACGACAAGGCAAACTGTGCAGGTATCTGCTAGTTCACCCACGAAACACTTCAGAACCGCGACAACACCCAGTCTCTCTCAAGAAAGGACTTAAAGAAGGACAGGTCCGCTATCTGATGCGCTTGATAAGGTATAAGCCATAAAGTCCTATGATGCTAATATAGAAGCTGTTAGCTGTTCTACACTTAAACGCATTTTACAAGAATATAATCTATAACCTATTCTTTTTACCCCGCTACATACCCTATTAAATGTGCCTCGATGAGCTCCAGATTGAGGCGTAAGACCGCCTGGAGGACGCTTACTCCCTACTAGAGAGGGCCTATTTTGAGGCCTCTCATTTTGGTGGAACACCCACCAGTATCGCCAAGGCCTTTGGGTCCCCGCGTCAGACCATGGAGAGCAGCTTAACAGTCTCGCCGCATCCATCCATAGAAGCCGATATCAGACGACTGCGATGTGGTGAAGCTCCCGCATGGTGCACTACCACATGACTTCAAAGAACACCAATACGCTCGGTAGAACGTTGAACTTCATGTGAATAGTGCGAGGAAGAATCTTTCGTTTTCATGACGAGCCATCTAAGTCATTAGCCTTCTAGCGTCCGCTTCTATTTCTTTCTCCTCTCCTTACTTAAGTCCTCCGGCCGGGTCTTTATAACGGCTGGGAGAGCTTGCCCCACTCTCAGACCTCGAACCTCTGAAATACCACATGTCTCAGGCTGCTGTGACGCCAAAATGAGCGAAGCAAGAAACAGGGTTCGCGACGCCGTGTTAGTTGGGCAGCAGGCGATCGACCTCTTCCACGCTCCCGTCTCTTTGCACAGCTCACCTCCTCGTCCATCTGGAACTCGAGCCCCGCATACTGGTTGGGTAGCCAGTTCGTCTCCACAGAGCCAGCATCTAGTGAAAGTCGACCGCAAACATGAGGCCACGACGGCCGGACGCCGTTAAGTCGCTCAAAGGGGACGATGCTGTTGAGGCGAGAGCATTAGGGGGCGTCGACTGCCCTTCGATCCGCGATGAGTTCTCGGACGCGCTCGTTACTAATATTGCAGTGCAATGCAACAACACCATTTTTATCATCCACAACGCTAGCGTCCGCCTCGTCGACCCTTGGATCAGCAATATCAATGTCACAGCCATTATATTCGGACATCTACCTGGCCAGGACTCGGGTCGGGCACTTGTTGATATTCTCTACGGCCGAACATCGCAATGCGGCAAGCTTCCTTACCCCGTTGCGAAGAATGAGTCCGATTACAGCGCCATACTCAATCCGACTCTACCGGCAGGTCAATATCAGCTGTCCCTACAAGACGACTTCAGCGAGGGCGTGCTGATTGACTACCGCGCCTTCGATGCCACGGGACTAGAGTCACGCTGTGAATTTGGTTCCGGGTTAACCTACACGACGTTCGAGTTCGCCAACCTCGTCACTTCGTCGGCGAGCGCCGCTCCACTGTCAGCTTGCCCAACCTGTCCCGCTATCCAAGGCGGCCACGCTGATCTCTGGGACGTCATTGCCACAGTCACCGCTAGCGTGACAAACACCGGCGATGTTGCGGCCGCAGAGGTCGCACAGCTGTACATGGGCATTCCATCCTCTGGTCAGCCTGTCAAGCAGCTACGCGGCTTCGGGAAGGTGCTCATCCAGCCTGATGAGATAGTGCAGGTGAAGTTTGAGCTGAGAAGACGGGATCTCAGTGTCTAGGATGTAGTAGCGCAGCAGTGGAGGTTGGTGTTAGGTGCCGAGTATCAAGTTCATGTTGGGAGTAGCTCGAGAATCTGCCTCTGGTGGGAACTCTGACTTTGTGAGGACCGTGTTCATGATTCAATGGGCTTGTCCAGACGTCTAGCTGCGTCAATCTTGACGGTGCCCTCGAGGGTTCTTAGGCACCCTAGGCGAGGATTGGTTATTGGCCGCAACGGAATGGAGAGACGCTCCCACGAATATATCAATGGATGGTGAATGCACGCACAAGCCAGATATAGGTTGCAATACCTTGAAGCTCACCATACAGCTCGGTATGGAAAGAGCCAGATCATAATAGCGCTGAATTAGCCTTTAAATTGACTCCACGCAACCCTTTCTCTCCTTCCACTTCCCTCTCTTCTCATCTCGCCATCCTAAACCACCTCCTTGCCTTTGCCTAAGGTCTTCCATCAACTCTATGGCATCGTCCGAGATAACTGGGGCTATGATAACCTTATGTCATCGATTATCTACCATTTACACCGGTTAAATCCTCCCACCGTCGCTACTAGCTTATGATGTTTGTTAAGGGAAAGTGATGTATGAATTGGTTGAGGAGGAAGCGTCGGGCCCCTCCAGGCTCTAACACACAGCGTTGGTGCTAAGACCTGCTAGTGACACCTACTCAGGTAGGGGTTACCCCATACCAAGCCATGTTCGCTCCCGTCAATCCGCTTGGTTGACACAGATCGCATGATACAAACCAAGCAGCCGAACTCTATACCATTCTTACTAAGACGCTGCAGAGCATCCTAGAGGCTTTCACCGATAGAGAAGGACAATTCGTTTATCGCTATGCTACATGTTGCTGACTCCGACCGACTGAGACTGTATTGCCGCTGAGCCCTAGCGGAATTCGCGTCTACTACCTTAACTACATGTAATGTGAATTAGCTGAACGTTCAAGTTCCGTGCGTTAGACCCTGGTTCTTTCCACGATTCATTCGACCGCTGATCTTGGAGGAAATCTCTCCAGACTTCACAACACGGCAACTGTTGCGAGCACCCGCACAGCAAGGGCAACTTTCTCCGCTACAGTACCCTTGTGGCTGCTCCACACTGGGATGATCCCGCGCCTCCCGCCCGGCAGCGCCGTTGAAATGCGGGGATCGCAGCATCTCTGACGTCATCGCCACGGGGATCTTGCCTAGGTAGCACGAGAGCGCTGCCCAGGTGCGCATTAGATGATATATCCAACCATCGCCATGGACCACGGCTTCAATATCTCAAAGGGAGCACCTCTACGTGCTGCCACCTTGAGCAATGGCCCCACCGCCGTCCTTCTCGCCCGTCAAAGGGCCGAACACGGGCCCTACGAACAACGTGCTCCACGCCGAACACAAGGAAAACGTCCAAGATGACCCCCTTGCGCCTATCCCAACCGACCAACTTCCTGATCGTCTCGCCGAGCAAGTGACCTACGGTCCCGGCGGGTTCCGCGGTCTCCTCTCCTCCCCCTACGTCTTCGGCGCCTCGTTCCTCGCCTCTCTAGGCGGGTTCAGCTTCGGATACGATCAGGGAGTTATATCGATTGTAAACGTGATGCCGCAATTTCAAAATCAGTATCCGCAAACCAAGTCGGGCGGCTTCTACACGGGCTTCATGACTGCCATGTTGGAGTTTGGCGCATTTCTCGGGTGCTTCTTCATGCCCAGGTTGGCCGATAAGGTTAGTCGGAAGTGGGCTTTGACGGTTGTTGTGGTGATTTTCGATCTCGGGGCGGTCATCCAGACGGCGAGTAGGAATTATGGGACCTTGGTGACTGGGAGGACAATTGGTGGGATTGGGGTTGGGACATTGGCGCTTGTAAGCCATCCTTCCTCGTCTATCTTCATTCACATTACATATAGGTATATATAGGTCGCTGACGAACACGTCTAAGGGCGCGCCTCTTTACATCTCGGAGATCTCGCCAC
Source organism: Botryosphaeria agaves (assembly GCA_022813555.1). Lineage (NCBI taxonomy): Eukaryota > Fungi > Ascomycota > Dothideomycetes > Botryosphaeriales > Botryosphaeriaceae > Botryosphaeria > Botryosphaeria agaves. The sequence continues at coordinate 8,522 of JAKLMF010000483.1, read as the reverse complement.
CCCACCTCCGCGGCTCTCTCCTCGTCCTCGAGTCCATCTCCATTGTCACCGGCGTCGTCAGCGCCTACTGGATCACCTACGGAACCCGCTATCTCGAGGGTGACATCGCATTCCGGCTGCCGTTCGGCCTGCAGATGGTCTGCGCGACCTTACTGGGCACCTGCATTCACTTCTTTCCATATTCGCCGCGCTGGCTGGCCCTTGTGGGTCGCAAAGACGATGCGCTGTTCAGCTTGGCCAAGCTGAGACGGCTGCCGCCGGACGATGATAGAGTGCAGACGGAGTGGCGTGGCATCCTCGCCGAAGTCGAATTTCAGAAGATCGTGCAGGAGCGCAATCACCCCGGCAAAAAGGGGTTGAGACTCGAGATCCTGACCTGGCTGGACCTGTTCAAGAAGCGCAGCTGGAAGCGCACGGCCGTGGGCTGTGGTATCGCATTCTTCCAGCAGTTCTCGGGCATCAACGGCTTCATCTACTACGCGCCTATTTTGTTCCGATCGATCGGTCAGTCGGACGACATGTCGCTGATCCTGTCTGGTACGCTCAATATACTGCAGCTCGTCGCTGTGTTCATCTGCTTCTTTATTATCGACAGTGTTGGCCGAAGGCCGCTGGCCGTGTATTGCGGGTTTGGCATGGCGGTGCCGTATGTTATCATGGCTATACTGGTTGGATTGTATGACAAGAATTGGCCTGCTCACGTCGGCGCTGGATGGGCGACGACGGCGATGGCATTCATCTACATCCTTGTTTACGGCGTTAGTTACTCGCCTCTGGGCTGGGCGCTGCCGCCGGAAGTCTTCCCGAACTCGAGTCGGGCCAAGGGTGTCGCATTGTCTACCGCTACGGTGTGGTTGAGCAACTTCATCGTGGGCATCATGGTGCCGCCTATGATCCAGCAAGCTGGCTTTGGAACGTATGTGTTCTTCGCGATTATGTGCATACTGGCTGGGATTTGGGCGTACTTCTTGGTGCCGGAGACAAAAGGTAAGAGTCTGGAACAAATGGATGAGGTGTTTGGCGACGATAGTGCCAAGGAGGAAAAGGAAGTGATGAAGGCGGCGGCCATGAATGCAAGGAGGGAGAGTCAGGCACGCAGGGACAGTCTGCGGAGTATGGGGGAGAAAGTATGAGCTGGCGATACCCAAAAAGATTCTTCCACTTGTAGTTCTACGTCAAGTGCATAAGTTCAATGCAAATCTCACAAACGTGAGAATAATTTCTAAGTGAGCTTATCCTCGGGATCCTTGGGAAAAAAACCAATGTCACCAGGTCTTCCGAAGAGTCCCTCACCAGTCAAGATCCCGTTGTTCCTCTGCTTTCAACTCGGGGCTTTCTTCAACAATTTACTTCCTCCCGCACCGTCCACTCAACCACCACAGGTCCCAACAATCCATACGCCTGCGGCGGCGTCGATGCATAACCCGGCTGCAACACCCCAGCCTTCTGCTCAACAACCATAGTCTCGTTCGCAGTCGCTTTGATGCGGTTAAAAAGCGGCGTCGTAACTTCAACCATGATCTCGTTCACTCCATCAGCTCGGACAAAGCTCGATATATCCACAACAGGGTTACTCGGATCGACGGGAGGCAGCCGCTGCCCATTAACGAACGCGCGCATGGTGTGCACGACCGGTCCGAGCGACAGCATGGCGCCGAGCTGTGAGCTTCTGGCTGCTGCGGGTATGGTGAAAGTGGTGTTGTACCGGCCCACGCCGCTCACAGCGTCGAAGCCTGGCCCGAGATCGTACCACGGCACAAGGGGTTGGTTCTGGAAGTTGTGCATCGTGATGGCGGTTTCGACCTTGTAAGGGTCGGAGGGCGCGTGCCAGTCTTCGATGCTGAGGTCCCAGGTGCTCAGACTGGTTGCTGGAGGGGGGGAGACGTTGAAGGTGAAGCACTTGCCGGAGGTTGAGGTGATCTGTGCTGGGCCATGGAGGTGGGCGTAGAGGTGGCCTTCTTGGATGTAGCTGAGAAAGCCCTTGCCGTGGATGCTCGATATCGCACATGGCGAGGAACCTGCGCTTGCGGATCGAAAACCAATGATCACAGTCTCGTTGCCTTGTAGTTGTAGAGGCATGGAGATAGTCGTAATTTTGCGGTCGTACTGCGCAGCAGGACTTTGTGCTCCGGTCCAAGCGTCGTAGATGTACGGTACAGCGCCTGGCTGAGTAGTGAATGAAACTTGACACGAGACACTGACGTTCTGGTCATTGTACAGGTAGACGTATTCAGATCCATTGCCGAGGTCAGATCTCCACGCTGAGTATACTGGCCCGCTTGAGCATTGCAGGGACGTCCGTGGCAGTATTCCGGCTGTCCCCAAGGAGTTGGGCAGTTCGTCGATGCTTGCAACATGGTACACGTTGTCGCGGCCGGAAAGCATTGCAGATAAGTCCTGATTCGGCGATGGTCCTAGGAAGAAGAAAGGCAACCCACTGTCAACGAGCTTGACAATATTCTCAGCAGCCTGCTTTGGAAAGACGGTCTGGTTCGAGGAGAGGATAAGGGCCTTGTATGCTGGTCCTCCAGGAGCAAGAACGTCTGCATTTACCATGGCTTGGGGTACCTGTAGATTATCGGGACTGAGGTAGTCATAAGTATACCCTGACTTCTGCATCAGTAGAAGATTCACCGAACAAGAGCAAGTTGGGCAGATCTACATACCTAGGTCTTGGAGATTGGTAGATGGATAACGACTGGCAGGCTGCCAAGGACTAGCAAAGAGGTAAAAGGCGATATCGACTCTCGGTACGCCTTTCTGCAAGATCAGTTGGTTTCTGCCAACGTAGTCCAATGTGTCCTTAAAGTGCTGCCAGGCGGGCTGTATCCGGTTCCACATCTCAGTGAACATGTAGAAGAAGGTGGTGTAACCGGGCCAAGTGGTTCCGGGATAGTCTCCAGAATACGGCGAACCATGGATTACCATCATGGTAAGCCCTCCCGCAAAGGACCTCCTTATATGCCACAAGAGATTTGGGACTGTTTGTGAGTAGGCTGGAACGTTGACTGCACCGACCTCTGTCGATACAACATTTCTGCCCGTGAGATGAGCGGGACCAGAGAGCTGGCGATATGCGTCAACGAGTTCTTGGAATCCTAGAGACTCTCCCTCTGGAGCGTCGACTAGTGGGATATCACTAAGCTGTACACGTGTAGACAAGTTGTCAGTTGAACTGTGTGAGGTATTCAGCAGCTTCAGGTATTGGCACTCACCATCTCAAGTGGAAGGTTGTAGGCAGGTTGATTCGAATATTCAACACTCCTTGAGTGTGACCATTCCTCGAACTGCTGAATGTACTCCTGGTACCCTTCATTTAGAGTTATCCGATAGTCAACATTATGCTTCTCTGTGTAGTAGTCTGTACTGTTGCTGTATGTGTACTGTTCCGAGTACGCTGGTACTGTTTGCACCCAGGTATTGGCATAGTTGTACAATAAGGGTAAGTACTTGATCAGACTGTATCCTCGAGACTGCTCGAATCGTTGCAAGAGTCCAGGGGTCCAATATAATGATGCTAGCATCTCCATGCTGTCCTCCCATGCTACGAATATCAGCCACGCTCAACAAAAATATAGCGTACGTACCGTAGTTTCCGACCGAACTCAGCAGACTTTGCGTTTCTGCGTCATTGATCACATACTGATCCAAGAAGTCCGTAGTCCGCTTGCCACCGTTCTTGCTGAAGTGGTCAACGGTCCAAGACCCGTTCCCGATAAAATCAGTAGCGTTTACCCCACCCGCATTGGAGCGCTGGTTTGTGTACGATTCCCAGAACGTGAAGATCCTCCAAGCGGTGTTCCCTGCGGGCGCATTCCATGTCAGAGAGCCATCTCTCACAGCGTCTGTAAGATCTATAGCTGAAGCCTCGTTTAGCTGCACTGTGGTCACCGGCTGGGGGATTCCTATATAACCAGGGTAAGTGGAAGCATATACTGATCCAAGTCAGTCAACCTTCATCTTTCCCAAGAGCAGCCTGCGTACTCGAGATTACTTCGACTGCAATGACTGCAGTCAGGTTAGGAGTTCCGAACTGTTCTAGTTCATGCATGAAACCTAGTCCTGAGAGGACGCCGGGGTTGGGCTGCTCTGGTGGCGGTAGAGGACCGTCAAATGTTTCGCCAGAAGCAACTGAAGCATTGCCAAGCAGCTGTTCTGTTCAGTAAATGAGAGTATGCCTCTGCGGATGAATATAGCATACCAACTCAACGGCCAGGCCCGGCGTAGCTGGCACTGATGGCACTCCCTGACCTTGATTTGCACCTACTGCAAAGTCCATGAGGACACCATTGTCGTGTGCGGCGCGCAAGGCGCCCTTGAAGATGGTTTGGAAGGCAGGGGTGCCAAAGCCATATTCTGTCCAGTCTGTCGGAGGCACGGCACCTGGTACGGGCAGACCATAAAGGTAAAACGGCAAGAACTCGAGGCCACCGGCCCCTACAGAAGAGATGTTTGCAATATCGCCAGTGACGACATCGAGTGGGACACTCGCATCTGGCAGCCTGCGCAAAGATTAGTGGGTACGACAATGATCTGAATTAACGTCTCGAGCTCGAAGGGCAAACCTATGAGCATCAGGGTCACAGGATGATGTTAATAGGGGGCATCCTCACCAGTATCGAAATTTCGGTCGGAACTGCGCTGGTGGGTCTTGAAAGTCAGGTTCGCCTGCTAGCTGCTTGATTGCATGGCCATTGAGCGATGAGACCCAATTCGTAATGAGAGCAAGCGTTGCAAGCCTGTGAGTCCACATAACGAAGTTGTATGGCAAACGCTCACCAACGGCAGTTTGTGCGTGGTATTCAACACTGATGTATCGGTCGCAACCAACTTTGTGCTTTCATGGAATATGTCATTTATCAGACTCTTCATCGATTGGTGAATGCTGGCCGGGATTCGGGTCATTGACAACCGGTGCGCAAATCTTGCTGCCGCTGTAGAAGAGGGGTGCATGAGCAGTCATTCATCCATCTTGTTTGTGACTGGCCAGCCTTGGTGCTAGATGGCTTTTCGATCAGCCACTATCGGAATTGCCGCACGATGAGAAGGAAACCGGGTGGTTCCCGCACTACCCCACAATCTGCTCTGTCGATCCTCCACATTCCGGCCACAGTCGCGAGCGCGCCTGCATCCACATTCAAGAACGTCACCGACGTGTAGCCAAACGAAGCCGCTGACGTTTCGAAACGGATGAGTAATTAGACAGTCGTAGTGCATCATACAATGCTTGATTCTCACCATCGTATGCAAAGAATCGCGCCGTTTGACTCGCCGTACGCATTAGTGCTGAGCCACAGCCGGTGCGAATTCAGACAGAAGCCCGCTTGCTGGAATCAGTGAAACCGAATGTAAATGCGATCTCGCGGAAGGCACCTAAAAGGTCTGACGACGAAGATGAGGCAGGGACCCTACTTGGGAGATGCAAAGTTGATTCTGGAGGTCCTCTATAACTGAGCTCTCAATTGTGCCACGAACACAAACCTACTGACTGAGGCTCTACATCCCAAGTGTAGTTGATCCGTGATGTATGAGAGGCTATAAAGATTTCTGACATTTTCCATTCAAACGCAATCCTTGGATATGTCCAAGTCCATCAGGGACCCATCAGCACAACTCCTCCACTGCGGTGGGACTTGCTAAAATTCTCAATTATCTTCCTACACCACTGTCGAAGCGATAAGATGGAACATGAGAGAGACCCAGCGTGGTGTAGAATCCTTTGCCATATAACCGTTTGTTCGCTGGTACATGTGTGACCAACCGCCAAAACTTGCATTACCTGACCACCAATGGGCAGTATAGACCGAGCCTTCGACCAGATGGTCAACGCAGCAACGATAGCCGGTATAACCGGGAAAT
>JAKLMF010000482.1:0-14539 GCA_022813555.1 Botryosphaeria agaves | reverse complement strand
GCTTGGACTAGACGGAGTGCTTGCACTAGACGGAGTGCTTGAGACGGGCGAGCTATCCTGATCAGACGAAGTGCTTTCAGCAGGTTCATCACCTTGGACAGTCGCATCGCTTTCGGCAGGCGCGTCGCTTTGAACATCCGCGTCACCTTGAGCCGATGAATCGCTTTGAGTAACCGAATCACTCTCGGCAGACTCATCGCTCTCAGCTGGCTCATCGCTTTCAGCAGGTTCATCACTTTCCACAAGCGAATCGCTTCCAGAAGATGAATCGCTGTCCGCAAGCGACGTGCTTTGAGCGAGCGCCGCGCCTTGAGCGAGGGATATGCTCGGAACGAAGCTTGTAGCGACCGCAGCTAAGTCGGTGGTATCACATGGCGGAGGCACATGCCTGTGCGGCAGAGCATGCACTGAAACAAGTTGTAGAAGGAGAAAAAGAGATCTGTATGAAGGCGCCATGGTGGATAATGGCAGCAAGAAGACGAAAGTTGGGGAGTGGAAACTGTCTAGCAGCAACATTGAGTATATATACAAGCCCAGATCGAGCAAGTGAGCCAGAGTCAACAGCCTGTTGCGCTGTATCAAGCAAAAAGAGCGACTATCTGAGTCCACAATTACAGACTATAGAGGAAGAGGAATCGGCTTGCGTAGCTGTGGCACTCTCTATGGACCTTACCGTCATTGAGTCGGGTATAGAAACTCCCAGACCCTTCTGTGGGCCGAGAATTCTATGCCGCATCTTGATTTCGACACCCCAAATCTTGGTAGATCTCGGTGGAGTATTGCACAATTCCAGTAACTGTCGTGATGGTCGACCTGAGGTTGCTCAGGACACCGGGGCTCGGCGAACGGCCCGTTCCCGCACGGGCACCAAATGCACAAAGCGCAACATCCCCAGGCCAACAAGCGTGAGATGAGATGAGAGTATATTGGAAAGGAGAGGTATCAGGTAGGAAGCACGAGCGCCCATAGAACTCAAACATCAACTAGACATCCGAAATGGTATAGATGCATCCCACAAGCCCAGCGCTCTAAGGACCCAGACAAAGCTGGAATTGCCTCTGTGCACCTTGAGGGCCCTTGGAGCACTCTAACCTCTAAGCTCCATAGCAAGTGGAGAAGGCATATATTTGTACCTTCGGCGAGGCTTTTGTTGTGTGTTCGTGGACTTTTTGACGCCAGTCCTCGTATTCGGCACAATTCAGCTGCTCTCCGTATAAGCCTCTGTGGTGCAAGAGCGAAGTCATAGTCCACACCAATTGAGGTTACGTCTAGCCTCACACGGCGTGATGTCGTGGATTGACGTGGATGTGGGGAAGGGAGGTAGAGCAAGAGCTTCTGAAGCCCGCCCTATACAGCCTGCTGACTAAAGGTGCAGGCGTACCTGCATGTCACCTCCGCTGCTGCTCTATTCACCTGCATGGTTGGGAAGAACCCTTGCCGCAAGGAAGGCTGAAGACCGCATCACCGAGTGTGCAAGTGTGTCTACGTCGCAACCGTTGCCTGCATAAGGAGGCCTAGCCATCCTTAAGGCGACCAAGTTGATCCAGTTTGAGCGCCACAGTTCAGGAATGATCATTGCAAATCCCCGATGCCGTTTGAGGGAGTGTAGGAGAAATCGATTACCGTACGCCACAATTACGTGAAACTTATGTGACAATGGTGAATGTCGATATGCCGTTGCTCCGGGCAACGAGCTCACGGACTGAACCCAACAACCTCCACCAAATGTACATCTCGGCCCGCTGTACTACTTTAAACCCTCGATCCATACAATTGAGACGAGATCCTGAAACTTAAACCTTATGCGAATCAGAACAGTTCCGGAATGTGCTCTGTTTGCTCCGTGCACCGTGACCACCTATCGACGCCATACCTTCACTCCATGCTGTAACCATATGTCCCTCTATTCCCGGAACGCTCCTCCACTAACTTCATCCTCATACTCCAAATCCGGCTGAAACTCCCAGTACAACGCCTCCGGATCACTCGTCATCTTGAAAGTATACGCTGCAGCCTCCTCATCCACCAGTACTTTCTTCAATCCGTTCGCCGCCGCCGCCTCCACCATAAGCTGCACCTCACAGCTCCGCTCCATCAACGTGAACAAATATGCCGCCTCATCCACCGTTCCCCCCACAGTCAGCAGCCCATGACTCCTCAGCGTCATTCCCTTCCCCCTCGGGCCCAATGCTTTTGCCAACCTCTCCCCTTCTTCATGACTAAATACGACGCCGCCAAACTCCTCGTACACTGACTGCGCCTCGCCGTAGAAATAGCACACATCCTGGTTCAGCATTTCTAAGGGCCTCGCAAACGCGCTCCACGCCTTGCCCGCCTTGCTATGCGCATGGCACGCCGCATGCACATCCGGCCGCGCCTTATGCACAGCGCTGTGAATCAGGAAACCCGCGGCGTTGGCAGGGCGGCTGGTGTTGCCGCCGACCACTTTCCCGTCGTAGTCGACCAGCACCATGTCAGAGGCGCAGAGAAGCCCGAAGTGACGGCCTAACGGGTTTGTCCAGAAGGTGTGGGGGTGCTCCGGGTCCCGGACGGAGATGTGGCCGGACATGCCTTCGGTGAAGCCTTTGCGGGCGAAGACGCGGAAGGCGCCGGCCATGTGCTCGAGGACGAAACGGCGTTGCTTGTCCATGTCACTGTAAAATGGAATCCCTGGGAGTGAAGCGCCCTGGCAGATTGCTTGGAGGGCAGATTGGCCCTCCTTGCCGTGCGGCTTGAGTTGGGATTCATTGGGTGGAGTTGTGGGAAGGGCGGAGGGGGCCATTGCGGGGACGGTGATAAATTTGATTGGGATTTTGTATATACGACTCCTGAGATGTACCTAACTGTGCCGCGGTTGGCTCTTGTGTTTGTTGTAGAAGTGTGGAGGAGACACCCTCGGGTGGGGAGCTGGATGGACGATCTGCAGGTCCCCGCAAAGCTGCTGATCAAGGCAAGCTGCTCAATGCTAAGGCAAGCTGCTCAATGCTCCCATAAGACGGAAGTACACTACCAGTCAGTAAATATACGTTGGCTGCACAGTTTAATTCTTAGTTGTAGAGGACATATAGACTAATCTTTTCTTCTCGTTCGACAAGCTGTGTTCTAGCACTTTATCGTCTTCATACCAGCACTGCCATTCAACTCCAGCCTTTTTACAAAGTTCGGTCACCTTGACATAGTTACAGTGCTGTCGCCGAAGATGCGAGCGGAAAGATGAGATCGGCTTGAAGTATTGATGACATAAACCACAGACAAGATCACTGTAGTCTAGGTTCTCAGTTGTGGAGGATATACAGGCTCTGCCTTGTCTCTAATGCAGAAGAGATATTGGTAAAGCCGCAATGTATTCCAGTGAAGTCGAATTTTCCAGCGAACATAGGATGGCAGAGGACACTCTGATTGAGACGACCGCCAGATGAAAGCGTACTTAACGACTACGAATATATCTACCGGTGGACTTAAGATGGAGACGGCAAGGATTCGACATCGTGCGCTTGATATATACTGTACCACGATGAAACTCTTCTATAAGCCAGCATTGGTTCGAAAGCATCAGTGGTTTAGTGGTAAAATCCATCGTTGCCATCGATGGGCCCCGCGTTCGATTCGCGGCTGATGCATCACTTTTTGCTCTCTCGAGCTTCGATTTGAATTCGTTTTTTGTCTCTTAAGCCTGATTGGGTTCTGCTCGTGTCAGGCTTGCAGGGAGCTCGGAGAGAATTGCCTGGCTGAGTAAGCGATGGGACGTCTCCAGTTTTTGATTGTCCAGGTACCCGATTCCGTAGCATCGCATTGTTGCCCTACTATAATATAAACCTTGTATAGAACGAGAGAGGCGAGAAGTTATCCTACTGCTAATGCCGTGAGACATCCAGCATCTCGCTGGGCGTCAAGGGTGCGGGACCGGAGACGTCATGTTGTCATTATCGAACCGGGACAGTCACATCATCCCTTCACCACGAACAACGCAGGACATGAATTAGCCACTTCAACTCCCACATCGTCCAATTGCTTCGTCTACCGCCTGTGGTCTTTCGGGGATCGACACAATGGATAGCTGGCGCCAAGCTTGGATTGAAGGTAAGAGTCGATCGCACTCAACAGGAGCTCTGAGTGGGCTTCTATGCTCTAGCTGTAGATACAATCTATCCTTGCACAACGGAAAGAGAAGGCCGCAAAGAAACCCTCGAGTTAATGTTTCAAGCACCCCAATGCTTCCATCATCATCACCTCCCACCCCCACCACTGACCCACCCAAGAGGAGAAGCAGAAGCGCGAACGCCTAATCCAGCAGCACCAACCTCCCCCCTCCGTCCCCGCCCCCGGCCGCCCACCCAAGCCCGCCTACAACACTCCCCCCATCGACACCGCCCTCTACGCCCGCATCGCCCAAACCAGCGCCCGCACCCCTCTCGAAACCTTCACCATCCCCCCCCGCTCCGGCCACGCCTTCCACGTCCCCGCCACCTGCATCTTCCGGCTGTCGACGCCCGAAGGCGCGCAGGTCGGCGACCTGAACGTGTGGAACGCGCAGAATGCGCGGGAAAGGTTCTGGGCGGCCAGGACGCGGCAGCTGCAGAGGAGCCATGTCAGCGTCGGGGATCGGCTGTGGAGTTGTCTGCCGTATTTGCGGCCGATGTGTACGATTGTTGCGGATACGCTGGCGGAGGGGAGGGAGAGGGGGAGGGAGACGAGCGAGTGGGGTGGACGGTGCCATGATTTGCTGGGGACGAGGTGTGATCCTTACGGTAACCATCTCTAATCCCACCACCCCTGCCCTCCTTTGGGTTGACCGCCTCCCTTCACTGTTCTAACACCAACACCGGCATACACAGTGAACGCTCTCCTGACGGATACATCCTACGACTACCACTGCCACTCCAATCTGACCCGCGCCATCCTGTCCCACGGCCTCTCCGAATCCGACGTCCACGACGTCCTGAACGTTTTCCAGGTCACCGGCCTCAACGACCAGGGGCAGTACTTCATGGAGCCCAGCCCCGCTGGCGCCGGGGATTACATCGAGTTTTTCGCGGAGCAGGATCTGCTGTGCGCGCTGAGTACGTGTCCGGGCGGGGATTTGTCGGCATGGGCGTGGGAGGAAGAGGAGGGGGAGGATGGGGGTGAGAGTGAGAGTGGGGAGGAGGAGGCGAAGAAGGGAAAGGGTGGAGGGAAGAAGAGCATGTTGGAGACGTGTCGGCCTATTAAAGTGGAGGTGTGGAGGATTGCGGAAGAGGTGAGGGAGGAGGTGCTGAAGGGGTGGGAGGAGCCGAAACGGCCGGCGTATCGGGGGATGCATGGGATGGTTGTGCCGGAGGGGGAAGGTGGTACGAAGTCAGTGTAGGAAGGACTGTGGATTGTGTTGGTATCCAAGTCTCCGCAGATAAACTTGAGGTTCTTGTAAGTCATGCAACCCATACTCGTTCCAGATGGTCTCTTCATGCGTTTCGGATTGTTTGCACATCAGGTGGGGAAGTGGTCGACGGGTCCACGTTTTGGCGCGGCCAGACAAGTCATATACAGTGACTGCAATATTTGGTCTATCAGCACGTGAGCGACACACGCACCCCGACTGACGAATACAGCAGCAATCTAAGCCATAGTGTACAGCTTCCTCCTGCAGCAAAGTTCCCCGCGACACGTACGAGCCCGGCGAAATACATCCAAGTGTTTACAGTCGGGATTACAAACTCCGACAGCAAACAGTCGATGAGTAAACATGAATAACACAACTCGCGTCTAAGACGGATCAACCGCCGTATCTTGTGTATCCTCCTCTTCATCAGTGTCCCTCTTTTGGTCGTTCCACACCTTCTTTACCCCCTGTGCGGCCTCTCCGATCGGCTCAGTGAGTTTGACCAGCTTTCTACTGGCGGCTTCTAGCACCTCATACTGATACAACCAATCATCTCTTTCCCTTTTCATATTCTTCGCAAACGTTCTCGAAGCGTCGAGCTGCTCCCGGACTTCCGCATTGGTTCTTTTCAGCCGTGCTATTTCGGCATCGCGAATTGCTAGACTTCGTCGCAGAGGTTCGCAGCGGTCGTCTACCTCTTGGACCAGCTCGGTATTGATGCGATAGATGCGCTTTTGCCAAGGGGTCATTGTAGGCGTTCCCCCGGGGGTGGCCGGTGTGTTGGTCTTTACTGGGGTCGAGGGCGCCTTTGATACGGCTGCCGGTTTAGATTAGCCGGTAAGCCTGTCGACTTTACAGCTAAAGACATACCTTGGATGCCAGGCTCGGCTGACCTGAATGGATCTTCAAGGGCCCATTCACGCTCTACCATGTCATGGCCGACGGGAGCAGAGCGATTCGCCTCTACAGGCTCCGTAGATATCCTCGGCGTCATCATCACAGCTTCCGGCGCTCGTCCTGGAGAGATGAGATGAGTGTTGATCTGTGGTGGTATGTTACGCTGTCCGAGCTCGATAGACCCCTTTCTTGCTTGCTGCGAGCGGCGTGGCGGAGCGCCTTCGCTACCGGAAGACTGGAACAAACTAGTGAGACCTCCGGATGATGGTGAGCTTGACGAAGGTGTGGTTTGCTGCAGGGAGTCGGGCCCACGGTGCTCAGTGTTGAGAGGTGCGCTGCTTCGCGTATTAATACCTCAAAATCCTGACATGGCATTGTACTCACGTGGGCGGGCGGCGTTCGCTACCAACGTTCGTCGGGCTCTGTTGGGATGTTCGACCTCGGCTCCTCTTAATTTGCTCTTCACGGGTGATCATAGGATTCGTCGAAGGCCCTCTTTTCGTCGAGGACAATGGCGACACTGGGGTTCTCTTCGGCGTTGTCTGGAGCGCAGGATCCGGACCTGGAGTCTTCAATAATTTCGCGAAGAAGCCGTTCTCCGGCTTTTGCTGCAAATCCTCGCAGGCGGTTTGAAGTACATAAAGAGACGTTTCTAGACACCACGCAGACCACTTCCCTGTTGTAAGGCCGTCGTCGAATGCGGATGTGCGGTGTTTGTTGTTGTGGACAAGCTGAAGGGCGAAGTACGCCCATGTGTCCTGTAAGTCCCAGGAGGCGGTGTCCGCGTTTGCGTCTGAAAATGTCTCGGAAAGACCCTTCACCTGGTCATTGAACTTGTCTTCAAGGCTTTGATTGAAGGTGTCCCAGCTGGTGAACAGAAGCATATCCACGAGCTGCGTTTGGTGCTTCAAGAAGCAGTCTCGATGCCATCTCCTCAGGATGGGAGCGACCGTGTTCTGTTTAAGCCACTCTTCCATTTCACTTGCTGGCCATGACTTTTCATGCATCAAGTTCTTGAGAAGACGTCCATTGAATTGGAGATCTCTGGACAGCAAGTTCCTATCGGATCGTCTGAGGGCCGAAATGGCAGGCGCAGTGTCGTTCCTTCTAGAAGGAGGGCTAGACATTCCACTTACTGGATCATCGGTTCGGAAAGCGTACAGGAGGAACACAAGCGCGACGACGTAAGTCGGATTCACACATAACGAGCTGAGCGACGATGTTGTGAAAGAGGAGACTGTTTGTGATCTTCTCTGGAGTAACGAGAGCGGGATTTTGTTGTTGTGGAGATGAAGACGAAGGTGTGACGTCGTGTGTAAACAAGTGAACTGATCGCGGTTAACGTTCAACGCGGCTATCCTTTCATCTCTCTCATGTATGATCTAGTCTACTTCGTCAGCAGCTGAAGTCGTCTGAGGAATCAACATGTCCTCCGTTTGTTTTCACTCGTTTGGTTATCGAGGCGGCAACCTCCCGGCCCCTTGATTTCTACCACCCGTTAGAACGGGACGCTGCAGCATGATGAAACTTCTAGACTATGCCAGTCATGGCTGATGGCATTTCAAATCATCTTTGCCAACACGTCATCTATTATCCAAGCCCAGCATACTCCACTCTACTACCAATTCCACTCCCCCACAACATTGTCAAGAGCACGGAGCACCTCGTCCTTCCGACCTCGACTACACCAGCTGCCCTCAATCCCAGCCGTGCAGATAGCCCTCCACTCCCCGACACTAAGGCCAAAAGCCTCCTGCACCGCGCAATAGTTGTCTAGAATGTATCCACCAAAGTACGCGGGATCATCACTGTTGATGCTAAACCTGACGCCTGCGTCCAGGAACTTTCTGATGGGCACCTCTGAGATCGCCATCACACACCCCAGCGTCACGTTGCTGATGGGACACACCGTGAGCATGAGCCCCTTATCCGCAACCCACCGCATCAGCTCCGGATCTTCAGCAAGCCGCACGCCATGGTCGACGCGCTCAACCTGCAGCGAATCAACAGCGTCAGCAATGTAGGACGCCGGTCCTTCTTCGCCAGCGTGTGCGGTCCGCCTCAAACCCTGCCTCTCTGCCTCCCGATACAGCTCGTTCCACTTGCGCGGCAGATTTCCCGCTTCGCTTGAGTCGAGACCGACACCGATCACTGCGCCGCTACGATAACTCTTCTGCACGTCTTCTTGCCGAAAGGCTGCAAGACTGTCCGCCACGGGGAGATGGCGCAGGAAGCAGCTGATGAGCTCACTCGTGATGCCGAACTCCTTCTCCGCGCGTTGCCGGGCCGCTGTGAAGCCCGACAGCACGGCCTGATACCCCACACCGCGGGACATGTGAGCCTGGGGATCGAAGAACAGCTCGGCGTGGTGGACGCCGTCGGCGGCAGCGTGCTGGAAGTAGTCCCATGCCACGGCCTCGAAGTCGGCGGCGTGGATCAGGACGGACATGCCGATGTAGTAGTAATGCAGGAAGTCGTCCAGAGAGGTGAAGCGCTTGTAGCGGGCGAGGAGGGTTTCACGTGAGGTGAAGGCTGGATCGTCTTCGGGGAGGGAGATGTGGTTATTAGCGGCGAGGGTGAAGAGGAGGGAGGGCGTGAGAGCGCCTTCAAGATGCATGTGGTGCTCGCATTTTGGGAGTTGTTGCAGGAACGGGTGGAGCGGAGTTTTGCACATTGTGGGACGGACTTGGAGGAGTGATGTTGATGTCTTAAGGATGTAGTTAGCGACGTGACTCTCCCGTCGACGAGAGATACCCTCACGATGCTTCTAAGTTCAAACAAGGCAGGATAGTCTAGAGAAAATCAGGGCTACTAAGATCTTCTTGGCCGTGACAGGTCAACCCGAAAGAAACTTCATAGGCCTCCAATACTCGTAAGCATGTCCTCTTCGAACAGAGATTGAGGTATAGAGTTATTCACTTGTTGTGTCCTTACGCTATAGATGGAAGATACAATGGCAGTATGATTTGTTGGGAACTGTGTTCACCTGGGTCATAAAGACCAAGACGTTAAGGGTAGGCGTAATGAGAGATTGTTCAAATGGTCTTTGCTCCCTGCAGGATGACAGATAGACAGTCCAAGGTGCGGCAGGAAGCAGCAGACAACACAAGAAACAGATTCTTTGCTCTTATCTGACCAAAATGTGTATGCAATGCATGGATGATAGCAGATGGATAATTTACAGTTTTTGGTCGGCAGTCGGCTTACTCCGCTAGCGCGTGCTACCATTCTTTGAGTTTATTACAGTTGACCGCACAATCTGTACAGAGTGGGAGACAGATAATGCGCAGAAGGGCCAGTGAATGCATATCCTAATTCATTGGTTGCTTGAAGCGACAATCCATGTCTTGCTCCAATACCACGTGACGAAGCTTGATTGACGTCCCACGTTCTGATACGGGTGCATGTCAGTCCCCAAAGAGCCAACCGTGGGTGGGCAGGGTGACCGCGGAGACGGCATGTGTGTCAACAACGTACCAACGGCTTCACACAAATTGAACCTAAGAATTAGAATTGGCCAGAACCATGACGATTCATGGGTATTGTATGGCATGCCAAGATAGGCAGGATGTAAAATACACAGATGTGATCTGCGAGCTTGACCAGGTCTGGCATCTGCGAACGGTGCTATTAGTGTGCGTTTCTCCGCAAATGAAGACGGATGAAGGAAACGGCAGGGTGCAGAGACGCGTTGTACGTGATGGTCATCGTCATGGATGAGGACGATGCGTGATCGAGCAACGAGCCGATGGGAATTCGGCGGAGGTTTCCGAACCGTCGGTAAGTGCGCGCCGCCTCTCAGGGAAGAGACGACGAGACCAGGATCTGCAGATCTCCTCCGAGACGCCACTATGCGACGGGTGCAAACGCCGACGACCGGTTGGATGCATCGGAGTCGTCGCTCCTCATCAGGCGATGCTAGCCGAGACAAGCAGGTGAGATGGATGAGAGGGCGGCGTGACTGTTAGTATGAAGTGCCTTAGTGTATTGGAAGAAAAAGGTTGTTCGCGGTCGTGCAGGCGGCTCATTCCCTTGTGGGGCTCTCCGCCTGTCAGTAGCGGAGAGCGGTTAGAGCGCTTCTTGGTCGCTGATGACGCCTGCATTGACAACTGGGCAGCAGATCTAGTGGCTTGCGCTCGCTCGCTGCGGCACTCCTCTTCTGCCGTGCCACGCTCCGCTTTGCTGTGGGCTGGTGGGGGAGGGGGGGGGGATGGTTTCGATGTGCTAAAATCTCCACGAGACCGCAGCAAGCAGACAAGAGACCACGCCGTGGTGCGACGCGAACGTGGAGGCAGCTTCACAATGGTACGCGGAGACGAGCCGAGAGTGGCAAAGCGGCAGGGACAACGTGCACGCTAGCGCTGTCAGGTCGCGGTGTATCGATCGACATGCACATCGATGCGCTGAAGCCGCGCGAACCACACGCCTGAAGTGGCAAGACGCTGGCGTGGCTGGCTGGTGTGTGGAGATGGCTGTCTCGGCGTTTCAGCGTTGCAAAACGCGGTGTTGGTAGTTGTATATCGTGAGCCTGGGCGGCACAGTCTGACAGCAGCTGGCCGGAAGCCGCAGATCTTGATCGGACGGGAGTGACTCCGAGCCTGACGAGCGACGGAGTCGAAGCCAGTTCTGAAGGATGTTACGCTAATGCTGCACCTTGCGTACGGCTCCTTGGTTGTGGGATACTCGCATACGATAATCGCTGCCTTCCAGCGTGCCCCAGCTGCACCGGCTACGCCGACAGAAGGCAGGCAGGCATCAGGCGTTGCTTAGCCCTGCTCGCCCTGCAAGAGTCACGTTCTCTCTGGTCTGACAGAAGGTTGACTGACCTGGCCGACACTGTCCCCCCCGCATCGGAGACTTCGGGCTTTGAAATCCCTGACATGCGACTGCTGGATTAACCCGTTCTTGGGCGTTGAGCCGCAGCTAGCGTTGGAGACGATTTTAGATGAGTCCATGCCACAGAATTAGGGCTCTTTTAGCGGTCCGGCCAAGGAATCTGGCGAGTCGCTCGTGCGTGATCGGGAGCACCCAGCGCTCCAACTTCCATGCTCCAGGTTCGATGCATGCTCCTTGACAACCTACCCCAGCACTATTCTCTCCAACGCGCGCTGCCGGCAGAGTCTCCGTCCGCGGAGCAGAGGATGGCTTTCTCCCAGCCCAGGCGCCTCCCTGGCAGGTGATGGTCATCAGGACATTGCCATTCGTCATATGGCGAACAAACATGCCGACAAGTCGAAAAGCCCTCTCCACGGACGACCATCCGGCCATCGAACTGGAGGAGAGGACGGGTCCTGGCTCTCATCGAGCGCCTTTGCTTGTTCCACCGTGGCACAGTTGTTCAGCGTCCTCAGGCGCGCGACGCACGGCGAGAATCATTGGGCTCCAACGGCTGCTGTTGTCCTATGGTGCGTGCATTCCTGGGCGGACAAACGGCAGATGCCGTCGACGCTCGATAGTCTAGACGCCGCGCATCACTCCACGCACGTTGGTGAGTGCCCATCGCGGCCTCCACCCCCAATTTTAGCTGTGGCGGTGTCAATCCCGCGGCCGGAGCACAGGCTGGGTGCCCCTGTTCGAGGTGATGCTTAGGCGCAGGCGCTGGCGAGGAGCCGTCCAGTTGCCTTTCGACTTAACCTGCCTGGCTCCATGCAGTCCCAGTTCCCCGGGACGGGCACATCCTTCCAACCCACTGCAAGGCTTCTGGCCGCTCTGGAGCGAGCGGCGCATGAGTGCGTACCCTCCCGTTGACTAGCGATCGTTGTCCCGCATGGAAGCTTAGGACTCCAGCAGTCTTGTTACTCTCCCTCACGACTATCGAGAGTACTGTCGAAGGCATGCCGCTGTTGCAGCTCCAAGTCAACCGTCCGGGGCATCGGTAGGCATCCCGAAGCAGTCCTCCCGTCTGTCCCTTGTTCTGGTGCCTTTGCACGCGGTTTCTGCATACAGCCACACTGCAGGGGTTGCACGCGCCTCTATCTTGTTCGAATCGTCCAAACGCTCCCCTTGCCGATGAGCGCGGGTAGCCCGCAGGCACCAGAGCGGCACGGCCTGCCCTGTCACGCCAGACATACCTTTGGCGGCTGAGGAGCAGAGCCCTCGCCAGATGGTGCATCCCATCCCGCATTCGGCTCTATCGGTTCGGCGATCTCGGTTGACGGACAGGGACTCGCTTGCACGGACTGGTCGAGCTTGAATACTTGTATATCGTTGCGCTCGGGGGCGATTTCTGGCGGCTCTTCTGGATCAAACCACTTTCTTTCCGCAGACGCAGGGCCGCTGACGGGCGACTGGCGGTACCGACTAGCTGTGCCATTGGACGTGTGAGAATCTCTGCCCAATCGAGTAAGCTCACTTGCGGTGCATCACAAGTCCTGCAACGAACATTGCTGATCAGCAAGGCTTCGCAGCGCGCCATCCAATTCACTCTCTTTTCTCTCCTCTGTACAGCGTGCCACAATCCGATCCGCTCTGTAGTCATTCTGCCAAACCGTCCAGATTTTGCTGGTCGCAACCGCGACTCCTGACAGCTCCAGAGACTCGCCGGTCTAACTTCAGCCTTGCTTCATTTATGAACTCAAAAGTAGCATACCATGGATGCACCGTACGTCCGTCAGCCACATCAGACGCATTCCATCGCCAATCATGACGCTCCATCTGCCCCTTCAAACGCTCCATCGCAGCATCGTATGCCACCTCCGGCGGCTTTGTTCGCTGGGTCAGCACCTCGCGCTCATGGAGGGTCACATCCATCTCCTCAGCTTCCTTCGATCCCACGTTCGCCTGGTGGTCTAGGTGGTAATCCGTACGGGCATCCGTATGCTCCGTCTTCCAGTTCAGTCAGCACGGTCTCAGGCGGTTATCATGATGCTATCATGTCTCACGAAGCTGGACTGTCGCCCACGCACATGTCTGCCTCCAGCATGTCCGCGCAGAAGAGGGCCTATCGCCAAAGACGCAAAGATCCTAGTTGTGATGCCTGCAGAGAGCGGAAAGTCAAGGTGAATCTCCATGTCCGTCCCAGGTACGAATTGCTAACTCCATCCCAAGTGCGACGCAACAGAGACCACCAGCTGTTCAGAGTGCTCTAGCAGAAGTGTCAAGTGCCAGTTTACGAAGGAGACTAACCGGCGCATGTCCTCGATAAAGTAAGTCGAACGAGGCAGTAGCTCGAACGCTTGGCGCTAACAGCACGAAGACAAGTGCAAGACCTTCAGAGTCAGCTAGCAGACGCGAAGCAGCAGATCAACCAGCTGCGGAATATGCTACGGGATGGCGGCGTGATGGATCTGGACGCAGCCAACGACACACCCACGTTGAAACTGCCCGACGTCGTTCCTAACCATGAGCGACGGCATGGACCGCCGGTGACGCCCAATTTCGACCATGTCCGGAACAACATTCGAATATACGGCCGAGGGATATTCAAAGCTCCGCCTCCCTACAGACAGATTCCTCCTCTGCCCTTGTTTTCACTCGAATCGCCATCTTTGCCACCTAAACACTTTGCAGACAAGCTTCTCTCTCAGTACTATGGTTCGGTGCACAGAACTGCTCCTCTGCTTCACTGGCCGACTTTCCATCAGGATTTCGAGAAAGTCTATGCAGCGGGTACTTTACGAGGCGTTCCCCAAATCTGGGTATCTCTTTTCTTCGCTGTACTCGCGTGTGGTACGCTGCAGCACCTAGATCGCTCTCCAGGCTTCCCACGGCCAGACGTGCAAGGGAGAGAGTATGTTGACATTGTGAACCGCTTTCTCAATACTCGGACAGACGAAGTTACGATAGACCACGCGCGGACGACACTGCTTCTTAGCGTCTACTCTTGGGAGATGAACTACAAGTCTTCTGCGTGGATCTGGCTTGGTTCGTCCGTCAGGATGGCCCAGGACATTGGGCTTCATTGGGAGACAGGGCCGTGGCCTTTGGTTGAAGGTGAAATGCGGCGGCGTGTCTGGTGGGCAATCTATGCTTGGGACAGGTATGAGATCCATTCTTTGTTTCTTTGCGAGAGATTGCTGCCCAGTGCTCGACTATGTTCTCATTCGTACTTTATGGTCTGAAAACATGACACCCTTCGGGTTGTGTCTTGTTTTTTCGCCCGACCAGCGAGGAAAAACACACAGCTCAATTCCTATCGACGCGTACAAATCTTTGTACATTTGCTGACATGTTCCAGGCTCGTATCGCTCGAGCTCGGCAGGCCGCTGATGATTGATGACGAAGACTGCGACGTTGGATGGCCGTGCCCAGTTGACGACGATTGTATCCGACCGCACGGTATTGTAC